>JAQFXM010002707.1:0-23390 GCA_034693345.1 Entomobrya multifasciata
AGGAAGCACTTGGTGGAGCACGAAAAGGGTCACAATTTGGCAAAGTACGGGAAAATGTGTCGGGTGGAGGGATGCGGACAGCTCTGCTTGGACAGGTCGAAGCAGTTGACGCACGAGAGGAGGTGCATAAGGAAAAAGTTGGAGGGTGGAGGGCAAGTGGATGAGGAGGTGTTGGAGGATGTGCGGAGGAGGAGTCAGAATGTCCAGTTGGGGTGGCCACAGGAGGAAAAGGAGGTGGAGGGGACTGAAAATAACGAGGAGGGGGTGATTATGGAGGGAGTGGTGGAGTTGGAAATGGAGGGTACTGCTGAGTTTGCAAATAATGCGAGGGAGGGTGATCCACTGGAAGGGGGTTTCGATAATTTTTGAAGTGTAGATAAATTAATAGTTGTAAGTTTTTCGGAAGAATAATTACTTAATTAAGTTAATTATAAATATTAGTATGAGTCTATAAATTAGCGTTCATTTTAAAATATCTGAAGTCCCAATTAAATCATCAAACTATGTACACTTACAAACACAAGTTTCCTATTTTCATTGTTTTGCTGAACAATTATTTTCTCTATTTTTATAAAACGTGTAAACCTTGAACATGACTTAATAAAACATTTCTAGTAAAAATTTAGGTAAACAATTATTTTCGGTTTTTCTCTGTATTCCTTGCCACTACCATCATTTACATCAGTACAAGCCAATTTAAAAATTAGCTTTAAAGCCCTTCCAAGTAAGTATCCGAACAAAGCATGCGGTGCATTACGAGATACATTTTTACTAACTTTTCATAATATTAAATTTTAACTAGAAATTACTATATAGATTGTTGATAATTTTTGCCAGAATAAAGACCATTGGTATTATGATTTGGTGTCGTTATCTAGGCGATTGCAAGTTTCTAGAGTCACTGCAACTCCGTTACAAAGTGTCAAGATATTCCTATTGAGATGCTGCTGCTAGAACCTTTGCAAGAATACCAGCATCCTCCCATTCCCATTCGTTCAGACCGAATATTTCTTTGGTGGCATCTCATTCACAAATGTTGCTGTCTCTAAGAGTTCAAAAGTGTGTTCTGGACTACCAGACGAGTTTTTTTTGGGTAATTAAATTTCCAAAGTTTTCGTTGACACTGTGCTTGCTGAGCAACTAGTTATATTTTTGCTCGTACCGGGGGTCGGTGGAGAGGGTGATAGTCTGGAAGGGGAATTTTCAAATGATTTGTCCTCACGAAACGGAGACCCTATAACCCCATATTACTACCATGGGAACGTGGCCTTGGTGACCGTATATCAGAGCAGGAAGCTGATGTTGCAGTTGCAGAGGAGCTGGAGTCCACAGGGGATCGCCAAGTTCAACTCCAATCGTTGCCTTGCATGGGTCCACCAAACTGTTCTAGTCAACATTTTCCTCATTTTCTTTTCGAAGCGTCTTTCCCTCTCTGCCCACTCCTCAGTCAACTGACTGCATTCTCTCGTTTCATGCTCGTCCTCTGAGTTATATGCATTGGCATCAAGGCTGGCTGCGGATTGGACCATGCGAGTTGGCTAGTTGGACTCCTATGAGGAGATTCCGCTCCAACTAATGGCACCACGGGATGAGGGGGATTTTCCGGCTGTAGTTGTGGATGCCGTATAGGATGAGGATGAGAATGTACATGTGGCAGTGTAACAGCATGGTCGCCATTTTCATCACTTTTCGATGAACTTCCTTTCTTCTTTGACAAAATGGTCATGAGTCATAGTGAACAAGTGTGATTAATGCCGTACATTAGCTTTGTTTATAATCGTAATAAAAAATCGAGTCCGGAATTTCTTTAAAAGACGCACTATTAAAACGGAAGCTTTAGAGAAATGCGTAATATTATATATTTTTTTAAAGAGAAGCAAATATTGATAAATGATTTTGCACACACATGCACATATAAACACACTTATTAAAGTCTTGTCCTTTCTCCTTTAACGAATACTCCAGTTATTGTCTCCTTCATATTATTTTTGGCCTATCCCATGAATTATTTGTGCGTGCCCAAGGTTAAACACATAAAAATTGTATTCAAACACACCTGAAATTTATTTGTTCATTTAAACAATTGCCTAAATTTCTAGGTTTTATTATAGCTAAATTATTTTGTTTTTGCAACAAAGAACTTACGATTTACGTCTGCGTTTCTCACACTCTGAGCAGCAAATTCCAACAAAATTGTGTAAAACCAAAAATAAAGGTTGCTTTCTTTACCCTAACGTTTAAGTGTAAAATTTAATGGAATTACAGTCATTAATGGATGGAATTCAATGGACCAACCAATCAACTTAAATGGGGATAGCAGTTTACAAGCGTTTAAGTCGATTGCTTTGTCTTTATGGCTTTTGGTATTGATATTAACGGATTACCTAAACTTATGGAGGTTGCTTCCGTACAAGAAACGATACATTTTTTTTCGTTTCGGAACAATCTGATTTGTAAGTGTGACGAATAAATTGCTCATTCATCTTAAATTTCCCGTTTCTGCTTCCAAGTCAAATTTGTTGTGTATAGCACATCTTAGAGAGGATGTTACGCGCTTTTAAATGGTATATCACACAAATAAATTTACGCAAGTATGCACGACTTACAATCGAAGAATCAAGAAAAATGCTACCTTAATATATTCAACAACTGCTCATTCATCTTAAATTTCCCGTTTCTGCTTCCAAAATGAATTTTTGTTGTATAGGTTTTCTGGTAGAGAATTTTACGCGCTTTTAGACAATATATCACACAATTGAGTTTAGTCCCAAGAAATGCATCCAATGGAACTCCAAACTGGTGACTTTGGAGTACACTTTTATAAACAATGGCAAAAAAGCTAAAGCTAAAAGAAACCATTAGTAGTGCCACAATTATTGGGATTATTGACATATTTGTGGTTATAGGAAGCATAAGCTTTTTGAACAGCAATGCTGAAAGGAGTAAAGTTGTAATGAGAACAGAGACTATTGCAATCTTTGGTTTTCCATGTCCATTGACTAATATGTGGAAATTGAAGCGTTAGTTTGTGTTGGGTATTAATAGAAACGAATTTTACTTCTTTGAGCGTAATGTGGTGCATGTTTTTGTGAAATAGCTTTAAGCTCAATGCCAACCATTTGGTTAGATATGATTGATGGTAAGTTTTTATGAATTCAAATTTGAGATCCATCTTGAATGTTGTTTTAAAAATTGTTGGCAATACTTTCAAGGTATAATCGGTCCCCAGGCATCATTTTTACGAAGGTTCGAATATATTTCGATGAGTTATCTCTAAATAATCTCATGCAAATTACTCTTATCGCTATTTTTTTGGTTCCCTTTTGTCTTCAAGACATTTCAAAAAAAGGGACTGCTGATAACAGCTTCAATACGACCTTTCCTGCATTTTTCTTTGTTTTCCTTCGAAAGGTTGCGTACAAAGTACAAAGTTCAGTTTTTTTTGCTTGAGTTGCTCATTTTTGAACGAATGGAATAAGGGAGCGTGCATCACAAACGTAAATTGCTTGAGTTCTTACAAATTATGGATGGGCGATTCTATATAACTGAAAAGTTGAAAAATTGAAGTGCAGACTTACTTTTTCAGTTTTCATTCAAACGCTATTAAAAAATATAAATAAAGTTGTAAATATTATAAATTACAAATATTATAATGTCATGATTCCTGGCAATTAAATTAATTTTTTGAACCGTTTTTAGACTAAAATCGTCCATCCATAATTTTTATGAACTCAAGCAGTATACGTATGTGATGCACGCTTACCTTTTTCCATTCGTTCAAAAATGAGCGATTCAACAAAAAGACTGTACTTTGTACGCAACCTTTCGAAGGAAAACAAAGAAAAATGCAGGAAATGTCGCACTGAAGCTGTTATCAGCAGTCCCTTTTTTGAAATATCTTGAAGACAAAAGCGAACCCAAAAAATAGCGATAAGAGAAATTTGCATGAGATTATTTAGAGAAAACTTATCCAAATATATTCGAATCTTCGTAAAAATGATGCCTAGGGACCAATAATAACTTGGAAAACAAAAATGGACCAATTTAAGTTCAGTGGATGTTTGAACTCCAATTCTATTTCGTTGACCGATACGATTTAATTTTTAAACTCATTTGTAGCCTTGAAACTTAAACAAGAACTCAAAGAAATTTCTTAAGTAGACACTCAGGTAAAAATCTTAGGCATAGGTAGGAAATATTCGGTATTACTTTTGCTGACACATTTATGATGATTTCAATTGTCCAGTTTTCAACCAAATTATTAAATATGACCTATAAAAATTTCAGCATGTTCAAACACGATACCATAATATGATTCTGGTTTCATAAATTTAATGACGAGGCAATAATATACTTAAATGAAATTATATATGAAATTATATATTTTTACCAAATTTAGCAACTATGTTGGTAATGTAGTAATAGCTTTTAGTATAAATTGAATAAGTGGTATTTGACATAAAGCTGTTATTACTGAATACAGACCTTTCGTAATCAGGTTTCAAAGGCAAAGTAAGTTGATTCATTCATAATTACAAAAAAATCATCGTTCAGTTGAAATTGTTAGGATTGAAAATTTGTGTTACCATAAATTCGTAACATAAAATATTAACTGCTTTGATCTCGTCGTTTTGTCTGATAGTTGAGATAACTGATCCTGAAGCTAATGGGACAATTAGGTTTTTCGCACTTGGACAAATTTTTAAATCACGAGTGCAAACTATATTGCAATGGACATAGTCATTTGTTTATTCAAATTTGTGGTAAGGTTAACTTTTCAAATGGACAAATTAGTTCATAATGGTTATAACAAGATTTGCCTGATTTGATACAGCGATAATGGTTAAATAAGGTAACTTTGGTAACAATTTAAATAATCTACCAAAGTTACTTCTATAACAATTCTAATTGAACACGATTAATTGTGACAAGCTCCATATATGTTAACCCCGATTTGAGTAAATTTTAGTTTTGTTAAAAGTATACAAAGAATTTTCGATATTTAAATTTACTACGTTTAAATCAAGATGACGGTTGTTTCAATTTCATTCTGTAGAGCTCTCTGTTTAAAACACTAGAAAACACTTGTAAATTGTCAATCAGAGTTTCTACGTAAAAGTATCTACATATCTTTACGCAGACGTATTTATTTAGCTTAAGCAAAATTCGTAAAACAAAATGTGTGCAATGCTAGTATTACGATGCTTGTTTGCATATAAAAAATGTAAAGAACATAACATAAGCATGGTATAGGAACTAGTAGTACTATAGGTACTGTCCATAAATAACATTTTACTTTTGATAAGAAAAGAAGCACGCGCTTCCTTTTGATTTTTCTAAAAAAATGTAATTTTTCCCTTTTTCGTTTAATTCAAGCCTGATGAAGCAATGCCCACCACGCAAAGCGAAACCTTGGTTGCTTGAATAAGAGCTAAACATTTTTAATTTCCAAAACTGTTTTTAATGTTTGGCTAAAAAAATTCTGGACAACGGAGTTGGTAGCCGTTTTTAACCTGAGTTTTTACTAAACTATTAGGTTACATCACATTAATTATGTTTACATGTATATATTTCCCGAGTTTTAGCCTGTTTTAATTTTCCGACTCCTGGAAATGTTATTTCACCCTTGCAGACTAAAACTACAACTATTTGGTGTAATTAAGACACTTGTAATACGCATTCTATAAGATATTTGTTATTTGGAAGAACACAAGGTATAGTGCAGGTCAAACACATATGTTCATTTGTTAAAGGTATTGATGCTAGTAACAACATTTGAAATTAAGTAACAGATGAGCATATACAAGTTACTGGTGCTAGATTATCTAAGATCCATTAAATTTCACATTTTAACACTTCAAACATATTTTTAAACAAGCTTAACAGCATTAAGTCAACAGATTAATCATTAAGTCAGACCTAATCATAATTATTATACTATCAAGCGTCACTTATGAAATTGTAAGGGTGGATCCAACATTCTCTGATTTGCAAAGTTGCAGTTTTTGTCACTTGACGAGAAACCGGAATATTGTAAATTTAAACAACTCAACATTGCTTTTAAGAAATAAATTTAAACTGCATTTTTCCAGTTATTTTGGTTCCATAATAGGCTGCTTTGTTGCTGCTGAGTATTTTGAATATATTGACTGGAATTATGCAGAAAAAACCTAAAGAAACTACACTGATTTAAGTTTTAATGAATGGAAACAAATAACATAATTGGCCAATTCAAAATTTAACTTTTTGGACATTTGGGTAAACGCGGTGGACCCCCTTCACCCGACTGTTCACCCGACTGTTCACCCGATTGCCTTATTTCACCCAACCGGCGTATTATTTCACCCGACTGACGCAATATTTCACCCGACTGACGTATTATTCCACCCGACTGACGTGTTGTTTCAACCGACCGACGTATTATTTCACCCGACTGATACCATTTCACCCGACTGACGTATTATTCCACCCGACTGACGTGTTATTTCAACCGACTGACGTGTTATTTCACCCGACTGATATCATTTCACCTGACTGACGTGTTATTTCACCCGACTGACGTGTTATTTCACCCGACTGACGTGTTTTTCACCCGACTGATATCATTTCACCCGACTGACGTGTTTTTTCACACGACCGACGTATTATTTCACCCGACTGATATTATTTCACCCGACTGATATCATTTCACCCGACTGACGTGTTATTTCACCCGACTGACGTATAATTTATCCCGATTGGCATTATTTCACCCGACTGACGCATTATTTCACCCGATTGGCTTATTTTTCCACCCAACCGACGCATTGTTTCACCCGACTGATATCCTTTCACCCGACTGATATCCTTTCACCCGACTGACGTATGATTTCAGCCGACTGACTTATTTTTTCTCCTGACCTACGTATAATCTCACCCAACCGACTTATTATTTCACGTGAAAGACACCATTTCACCCGATTAAAGACGTATTAATTATCACCATGTATTAATTCGCCTGATTGATATAATGTGTCACGTAAATAACGTATTATTACATCCGAATTACATGTGCTTTACCCAAAAGTATTAATTATTCACGAATATACAGTGTAAATTAATGGAAGGAATTAGTTTGAATAAATAAAACGTTATAATGCGAGTAAAACTATAGTTTTTAAGAATTTAGAGACCAATGTGATTTATTTAAAATTTTAAAATAATATAACGAATTAAAACACTTTATGGTAGAACAAAAAAACATTACAATGATACGACTGATCGCCTACGTTCTATATTCAATGCAATATGTTTACCTATTTCCAATTGAAAAATGAATTTTTGTATCATGTTATGATTTAATTTTTAAGACATGCATAAACTATATTCCATCTCCTAGTTGAGTTTAAAACATTTCTACACAATTCCCCTAAATATAAATTGGTTTATTTCAAAACCCCAAAATTGTCTATGTTGAATTTAACTATTAAATTTTTCTTCTAAAATTTTAAAGTTTAAATAATTCAATTAACTCTACGACTATATGAATTTACAATTAACAGAATAATACCTATTGGCGGCCATGTTAGATTTAATTGCCAATGGAAAACATTTGCTTATGCCTAACACAAACACTTGTGCAATAATAGGATTGGATTCATATACAACACAAAACCATTGAAAGAGTTTAAATTCGTTATATTATTTTGAAATTTTAAATAAATCAGATTGGTCTCCTAATCCTTAAATACTATATTTTTATCGCATTATGTTTTATTTATTCAAACTAATTCCTTCTATTGATTTATTGTGTATATTCGTGGATATTTAATACTTTCGGGTAAAACACGTGTAATTCGGATGTGATGATACGTCATTTGCGTGACACATTATAACCATCGGGCGAATTAATACATGGTGATATTTAATACATCTTTAAACGGGTGAAATGGTGTCTTTCACGTGAAATAATAAGTCAGTCGGGTAAGATTATACGTGGACCGGGTGAAATAATACGTCACACGAGTAAAATGATGTCAGTAGGGTGAAATAAAGCGTCAGTCGGGTGAAATAAAGCGTCAGTCGGGTGAAATAATGCGTCAGTCGGGTGAAATAATGCGTCAGTCGGGTGAATAATGCGTCAGTCGGGTGGAAAAGTAAGTCAGTCGGGTGAAATAATGCGTCAATCGGGTGGAAAAGTAAGTCAGTCGGGTGAAATAATGCGTCAGTAGGGTGAAATAATGCGTCAGTCGGATGGAAAAGTAAGTCCGTCGGGTGAAAAAATGTCAGTCGGGTGAAATTATACGTCATTTGGGTGAAATTATACGTCAGTCGGTTGAAATTATACGTCAGTTGGGCTAAATTATACGTCAATCGGGTGAAATTATATCAGTCGGGTGAAATGATATCAGTCGGGTGAAATGATATCATTCGGGTAAAATTATACGTCAATCGGGTGAAATTATACGTCAGTCGGGTGAAATGATGCTAGTCGGGTGAAATGATGCTAGTCGGGTGAAATGATGTCAGTCGTGTGAAATGATGTCGGTCGTGTGAAATGATGTCAGTCGGGTGAAATGATTACAGTCGGGTGAAATGATGTCAGTCGGGTGAAATTATACGTCAGTCGGTTGAAATTGTACATCAGTCGGGTGAATTTATACGTCACTCGGGTGAAATGATATCAGTCGGGTGAAATAATATGTCCGTCGGGTGAAATAACACGTCAGTCGGGTGGAATAATACCTCAGTCGGGTGAAATGATGTCAGTCGGGTGAAATTTTACGTCATTCGGGTGAAATATTGCTTCAGTCGGGTGAAATGACACGTCAGTAATGTCATATGATGTCAGTCGGGTGAAATAATACGTCGGTCGGGTGAAATAAGGCAATCGGGTGAATAGTCGGGTGAACAGTCGGGTGAACAGTCGGGTGAACAGTCGGGTGAAGGGGGTCCACTGGTAAACGCAGGCGCAAAATTTCACTATGCTTTCTAAGGTTTCTGTGAAGGACAATAAGCCCCCGGATGCTAACCATTCATATAGTTCTATATGCTATCCAAACGCAACTGTAAAAATAGTTAAGATTACAGTGATAAGTGCAAGTATCTTTTCGATACGATTTCAATTGAGTATTAAAACAAGTCATATCAGTACATAAAGAAAACTTGAATATGAATCATGAATTTGCGTTGTGACAAGTCATGTCAGCAATGATGACGTAAATATACATATAAGTTTTACAGTTTTTGACTCCTGGTGATCTGGATTCGACCCTTGGTCTGTTCATAAACGTTAATGTACTTTAAACACTATCGAAAAATACAATAAAAAAGTTTTAAACTAAAGCCAAGATGTGACCTTTGTCCCAAGGGGTTTTGTCTTCGGAAGTTAAGAATCACTAGCGATTTAGCTCTTTACCTGCGGAGTATGAGTGCCAAGATTAAGGGGCATTAGTTTGAGTATATCATATCAAAGTAAGAGTCCGTACAGACAGAGAGACAACCAGTTAAAACAATCGTTAACTTGATGAATCTATTCATCTTCGCAATAAATATGCAATCCAAACTAATGATTTTTCACTCCATTGCGATTCTGGGGCTTTGTGTGACAGGAGACCAAAGAGTTGCAATAAATAGGCTTAAAGTGCCGAAAAAATTAACGGGGAAAAATAGACTTAAAGTGCCGAAAAAATTAACGGGGAAAAGTAGACTGAGCTCACGTGGTTTTCTTTAATTCCTTCCCATCTGAAAATTTTGATGGCGCCGACGAAGAAAGGGGAAGCAGACAGCCTGTCAGTTTTTCAATCAAATGTTTAAGTCTGATTTATGCATTCAGAGGCATTGGTGAATCAAAGGCGCTGGGATCTCTTGGAACAAAAAACTCCCTTGGCTTATTTTGAAAGTATGTACTTTAAAAAATGGTAGTGCAGCCATTATCAAAATCAATAATACAGCCAGATTTGTAAGAATTTTTATCGTTCTTAGTTTTCATGGAATTCGAGTTGAACGAGATAAATAATTACTGCGGTTGCTGCGGGGACTACTGATGCTGCTCCATTTTTGATGGGTCTGATGTAGAAATGTCTTGTAATGGGTTCCAGAAAGAAAAATATGTCTTACTTTTACCAAAGTTGTGGCTAGTTTCAAATGGCTTTATACTTGCAGTACAAAGTCCAAATGATTACCATTTAGCGAATTACAAAAATTACGTAGGTTTCCATAATTAAATGCAGACAATAGCAACAAGTGTTTTTCCATTTCAGAGGTATTCCAACACAAAAAGCACAGCCATTTTATAATAAGATACGTTTTAAATATTTTCCATGCATTATAACTTAATTTATTTTACAATTGTTGATTTGAAAAAGAATTTGGATTTGAAATGTGACGTACATACAAGTTTATTTGAACGTACAGAACAGTAAAGTTAATAAAATAAAATTTGGTGAGTTAATACAAAGTCTATGAAGATTTCCCAACCTGTTAAATACTTTTGGAATATGTTAAAAACGCGATAAAAGATTTTTAACACTACTGGCTTTCAATTTTACCAAATAATTTTAACATTAAATGTTTGTAAAATATATGTTATCAGTACAATTATTTGCTGCATATTTACAAATACTTAAATTTAGGTTCATTTAAGAAATTGGTAAACGATTCCCGTCGGTGATATTCCTACCGGCACAAAAAATATTCATAACGTTAGTATAATTAATATTGAGATGCTTACAAATACGTTAGGGACATTTCACAAATATAATTACACTTACGGATCTAACATTATCTTAAATCATGTTTATTACAAATTCCAGGCGACTGCGTAATCATTTAAACAAACGAAGTCATTACAAAACTCTGACCTGGGAACTAGAATCGATTTCATTAACTCAAATCTGGGACTGCTAAATCTCTTTGTAGTTCCGTCAATTTCTCAGCCAATTTATCAAAGTGCACTAATAATACATGTACCCTAACACCTTGTAACGTATTTATCATATTTGGGCAGTGGTTGCATCTGTATTTCATTTTCTCGCTAACAGAATCCTTCGTTTTATCAAATTTGCCAAGTTCTTGCGAAAAAAGATTTTTCACAAATTGAGAAAATTGCGTGTTTTAGCTTAACAAACTGTTGATCGATTTGCTGTTCTACTACATATCCAACATATGTCTTAAACGTTTCATCAACTTCATTAACAAGTTTGGAACTTTTTATAAATATTTCAGGATGACTTAATGATTCATGCCTTTTTACTACGAAACTGTCCTTAAATTGTTTAGAACATACGGAACACACGTGACGGCTAGTGACCGAAGATGTACTGTGTAGCAAATTGTGGATTTTGGTGTTACTTCCTTGCAAATCACAATTTGTTGTTGATAACGGAGCGATGATGCAAAATTATGTGGATTTTTACACTTCTTTTTTCAACAAATAGTTTCGGAATATAGCAATAAGGGCATTTGTATCTGGATTCAACGCTTGATAAATTGTCAATCGTTTGCTCAATTAAGCGATTTATGCAAGCTCTAAATTCCGAATTTTTCAGCGAGCTTGGTTTTACTGATGAAAAATATTTATCGATGTGCTTAAAGGTGTTATGTTGCTCAAGCGCAAATTTATCCCGAAAGCTTTGCTGACACGGGGTGCACTTATATCGTCCTTTTGCTTTCGTCTTTACGGAATTCGTATTTGACGAAAATATTTGATTAACAATCGGATTTGCCATATCATTGTCCACATCGTTCTGTTCACCTGTAAAAATACGACACATGTCTGTTTATTTTATTAACTTCAAACATTAATGACGTAAACCTTGAAACATACCTTGGCGAGCTTGTTTGGAATTTCCCTCGACGTCATCGTATATTGTCGTTGGTTCGTCCAAATTGATAGGTGAAAATGCCCTTGGAATGAAATCTGTTGAAAACATACATTTCAATCAATTAAATGGCATAACTATTAGACCCTTTTCTGAATTCTAACATAGTGAAGGTCAAATGATAATATATTTACCTTGCATGTGTTCAAGTTCTGGTGGTGGTGAATCATCCCGAATCACTGGTGATAGGTAAATTCGTGGAGCAGACATAGTCTTTCTATTAGTCTGGTAAGTTTGAATATTTTTCTTCAATGTTTTTCTAAATTCTATTAATTTAGATTCATCGTTTGATTTTAGTCCAGATGAGTGCTCTTGGAATTGTTTAACCTTGACTGGCATTTTATCCGCATCTCGCATAGTTCCCCGTATTTTACTTACTTCAAAATCTAGTCGCAGCTCTAATTCGGTGATTTTTTGGTATAAATTGCAAAACTTCTCAGTAATCACTTCACAATCTTTACAGATTTGAACGTAGTTGAATGGATTATCACATGTAGTTAACGATTTATATGCTTCTGGAATTGAAGTTAGCTTGAGTGAACTACATTTACTTTTCTTGAGTAAATGTCGAGAAATTAATGTAATAAATTGATATGAACTATTAGCTGTGCTGTCGTTTCTGGAGTGGGTAACTGAGTTATAACAGATAGTGCATAACTGTTGCTGTTGACATTTGGAGGATTCCATATTGAAAACGGTTAGCCTCAATAATATAAAATGAGAACTAGCTTTACTTTTTTAAACCACTGGTTAATAATTTTTAATTCAATTTAACGACAAAATGAACTGAAGTTTTATGGAATAAATAAACGAAAAAAGTTCGCTAATACCAAGTACAGAGAGAAACCTGAAGTACGTACTTATTTGGTAGTTCAATTTAAATGGTCGAACTATATCAGAGAATCCACAGCTGATGATGGAGAGTTTAAAGTTTTTTCATGTCGTTTGTGTCAATGAACAGAAGTAACTGTCTACGAGTGTAAAAAGTTCGTGTAAACAAGAATTACTAAAGCTTTCTATGTATGTTGTATGCATGTACCTTAAAATATATGCAACGTTTAACGTTTTACATGCTAAATATTTACACGTACCAGTGAGCTTGCTTTTCACTACTTATAGATATGTATGTTAAATCTGAGATTATAAATCCAATTGGCCTATTGTGGAATATACTTATTATGCATCTCATGTGTATCATCGCATACACACTGGTACCAGAAAAACAGCTTCAACCCTTATTATCCTAAAGTCCCTTTGGCTTAAATGCGACCAAGCGCACGTTAACTATGAAGCATGGAATGCTATTGTTTTGTGAGATATTGAGTTCGTCTCGACTGCATCATAACGAATTTCCCTATAATATTTTTGACGTGCTTAACAGGCTCTTTTGACGTAAAAGGGCTAATGGATGTATATGAGTATTTGTGCCTGCATTACTCTGTATACTTAAATGTGACAGTTATTAGGAATAAGGACCCAGTACTTTATTATGTAGTAAAAATCTCACCAGTCAATTCTTTGTACCCTTCCGTGTTTTGGTATAGGTTTAAATGAATAATACATGCATCAATATAATAAGGTACATGCGGATGTTTAGACACCATTGACTCTTGTGTAATGTGTACATATATGTGTTCTCACAAAGATTATTTTCTAGAGTGAAGGGATATTTTTGATAATGTGCATATTTTCAAAAGAAGGGTGAACAGGTGTTCATTTATAAAAGCTGGTTTGCTTGTTTTCACGTCTCTACCTAAAAATATTTTTACGGAGCATTATTATTATTTCCTTTAAATAGTTAAAGCCAAATATTTTTTGCAGTGGTTATCGTAACAACAAAACCGAGCTCAGTACATAACATTTTAAACATTATTAGTTTGAACCTGACTTTTTAATTAATTTTATTCCTGTTCCCTTTTAAGATTAGAGGCCTAAAGCTGTGAAAGTTTCTGTTTTTAAATATATGCTGATGTAAATTTCATGTGATATATTGTCCACGATTCTCAACGAACGAGTTTTATTGTTATATAGTTCTATAAACGAAAATAATCGTAGTTGTCAAGTTTATCAGTATTTCTGGGAATTTATCTTTAAAACGTCAAAATGAAGATATCAGATGTAGTAGCAAGGCTTTCTGGATTGGGATCAATTTTGCTGTACATGGTGTGCATAAGCATCTACGTTGACAAAAATGATTACGAGTTTTCAGACTTTTTAAAGGATTTGTGCTATGCATTGAAATGGTTTGCACCCCTAGGTTTGTGTGGCTTGTTTTGCGTTTTGGTTTTTAAAAAATGGCGTCAACGAGCTGAAGACCATTGATTTTATTTTGCCAAGAAAGTAGTTTTTATCGGTTTGGTCACGTCTTTTGGTGGATCAATACATATTTTACTGATAAATCAAATACAAAACTTAGAGTAAGCACTTTTAAACTTATTTTCCGCTAAATTCTAAATTAATGAAAACGTTTAATTTGATTGTGTAACAATAGATAGGTATTACATAAGTTGTTTAAACTGTATTTTTATTTAGTTTGAAAAATTTTGTTACACAAGTTTACATAAAGATACTAGGACTATAGGTCACAAATAGAGTACATTTCTTTTTCTAAGAATTGCTTGTACTGATATGTACGAAAAACTAAAATCAGTTCAATGTTATCCTATAAATTATAATAGTAGTATGAAATTTAAAATTATTGCATTGGAATTAACTGTAAACCTGCTTCTATATTACACATTACATAGGTACACTTATTAAAATCATTGTGTAATTAAATGGGTATAGTTTTATCATAGTTTAATATTAAAATTATTTTGTAAATTCTAAAGTACTAATATTCTAAAGCTAGAAAAACATGTTTTTCTGAAAATGTAATACTATTTACTTCTAAAAATTTTCTTAATTTTGCACTTTTACAAATTTTGATTCCGCACTGTTAATGCAGTTATACCATATTTCAAAGTAAAAATATTCTCACTATGTATGTCTATCAGCCAACTTTATTATGTTTACATAACCAACTAAATTCATTTATTAACTTACTTGACTAGTTCTACTAATAAGATAGGATTTAAAATCATTCCCTATTTGGTTAATGTTTATACGATGATGTAAAGTTTTGCACATACTGTACTGCATACAAATATGATTGTTGGTTAATATTATGTTATGACTGCGAAAATGTAACAAAAAACTTAGATTGAATTTATTCCCTCATTTTACTTTTCTGCAATAATTGAATTAAAAAATATATTTCACAAGTTATTTATAAAATTAATATTACCTACACTAACATATAACTTAACTATTCCTGAATATAAACATAACTGATGATATATTTTTATAAACCAATCATGAAATTTTACAAAACTATAATTGAAAATAAAATGGTTAATACATAAAACTGCATAGAATTCTTTTGATTTTAAAACCCTAGAAAAATGGACTAGTTAGAAAAATTCTAAAAATCATGAGATACATTTTGATCGATTTTTCTTCCGCTTCCATTCATGCTGCTTATATAACCACTCACATATATCCCTTCTCCAACAATCCAATTCCACTGCCTTAAGATTGGGAAATAGTTTCCATATATTTGACCCATAAAACTTATGTTGATATCCCCCAATTCGCACAATTTGTTGAAGCTCCACCTCCTGACGTTCCTTGGTACTTTTTTGCGTTTTCCATTGACCTTCATTAATTCTTAACCACTCTAACGACTCATTCATACCCAAGAGAAAGTCAAAACTGCATTCGTTTTTCACTTCCATATTCAATTTTCGCAGGTTGGGCATGACCAATCGAGTTTCTTGGCTACGTTTTAAAATCTGTTTTAAATCATTTTCATTCGTAATCATTGGAAGAGAAAGCACTAACTCTTCCAACGTCTCAGTAAACGCTTTGGAAAGAACCTCAAATAAATCCACCCATTGAAAACTATTCGTATCCAATTCCAAATGAAACCTTTTTACTGGCCACTCATTCATCTAGTTTGACTCATTCAACTTTTGTATCTCCTTCCAATTACAACCTTTTAATACCAACTGCTCTAGATTTTCAAACCCCGCAAATAAATTTAGATCAGTACAAATATCGAAGGAAGATTTAATAATACATAAACTTCTAATTTGCCAGTTATCACGAACAATGGCATTGCACACAGTGGGGCTAACGTACGACAATTTCAAAGTCTGAAGATGCCTCAAATTCAGATTCAACTTTTTTAACGTCGGAGAAGATGAGTTTGGATTTAAGTTACGTATTATCAATGTTTTCAAATTTGGTGAGCTTCCAAGAAACTCTACAAGCTTGTAATAAGCCTCATTTGTCTTTTCAGCATTTAAGTGTAATAGAAATTTGCAGTGTGAAATGTACAGTCCAAAAGTGTCAAGAAACACGGAAAGTTTACGATAAAATCGTGATGCATATTGATCAGTTATTTGATTTGAATGAAGAAAGACAGAAACCCCACGTCCAGGAAACGGATTATACTGATCATTATAGCAGCTTCCAAATTTGTACAAAAACTCACTAATTTTATGTTTAGCTGAGAATGAGTAGAAGTCTTTGATAATCTTCCCTACGTCTTCGTTTTTGGTTTGTTTTGATGATCCAGTATCTTTGATATTCCATTTGGGATTCCAGATCTCCTCTGCTAAAATTTTGATGGCTTTATTCCATGGATGGCATACCAAACGACAATCAAGAACTGTAGATTTTGTTTCACAGGTATTACCACATGATGACGTTTTGTTTAAAGTTTTAAACACTGGTTTGAATAAATGGAGACTCCGTTTATGAAGGAGAAGGTTGCGAAAAAATTGGGATGAATTTATAAAGTTCTGGAAGTCTCTCGGATCAGTTATATAATCCGCAATTTGGTGCCAGACCTGTAAATAAATATATTTATACCTGTTATACAATGTTTACTTTTGAATTCTTAATCAGCTTTTACATTTATTTGGTATTTAAGTAATTTTTTATGACACAAAAAAGCCCACTTTACTTACCAGTTCGGGGAAAATAGAAAGCAAGTATTTGGTTTCTCGGATGATTCTTGTTTTATGAGCAACTTCCTTGTCATTGGTTGTGCACGTATTTTTTGGGGTAGACCCTTTACAGTAAATTAAGTAATGATACATATATTTAAGATATTTTCTTCGTAATTATCAAACGTTAACATACTCAGAAGTAAGGAAAAAATTTACAATTTACAACAATTTGAGTTAGCTACGTCCGGCAAAATTGGGCATTTTTAGGGGTATCCAATTCTAGCCACTACAGTCCACCTGCGAGAGTTCTGAATGTTTTTTTGGAGTGGACACGGGCCCCATACATCACACACAAATAATCAAAGAAATACGTGAGATGTCGATTTTCAGTGGCTGGTCTCAAAAAAGATACTTATAACATAATTAAAAACGATATTTTGCATAAAAATAATTTTAGGCATATTATTTCAAAACTGGGCAAGCCTTTAAAAGTTAGAAATTCATTTCATGGTTCATTTTATTCTCAGAGCTCAAGTTAGCATCATGGATTCCTAAGCTGAGAAAAAGATTTTACGATTTATTGAAAGCTCTAAAGACAAGAGGCATAAGATCCTAGTCTGTGACAATTTCATGTGCCAAGTTAATTGCAAGGGTTTGACGTTTATTGTTTAGCACATTGGCTATTATTAACACTAATTGTCGTAGCTTGTGGTAAACTAATTAACACTAAGTAGTAAGCATTAACTAAGAATATGGTTTTACAAACAAACCAAGTCATTTGAGTAAATATTTTCTTTTCAATTTTTAAACACAAATTGATATAACGTAGAATGCATTAACCTAAGCTTGCTTTTACAACTTATGCCCTAGCACAACCCCACATCACTGTAAATAATTTCGAAAAATGTGCTCTTTGAAATCAGAGATTTATACATAAACCAAAAGTTTAGACTACGTTGTTAAGATGGTGGCATCACTATGCAAACACTTATTTAGAAGTTGTGTAATGCGCACAATCTTCTGGAATCCCATTAACTGAGAGTAGGTAATCGTAAATAGGATAGGGCTGATTTTCAAATGTAACAGACAAAATATTTGGCAATGTTGGTAAAGGATTTTCCTAATTTCTTTCTATAATAGAACACGCATCTTTTTACCGATTACGCTGCGAATTTTTTCACAAGCAAACGTTAGAACTCTTAGATTGGGCATCATTTTCAAAAAGTTGCGCAACAAGAGATAAAATTTGATTACGTCACTATTTGGTAACCCAGACTCAAGTATTTTACAGTACCAAATTTCACGTCCCCAATTTTTCAAAAGTTCTCTTGTGTCATTCCAGCTTTCCACTTGCGAGGGATCCGTATGATTTCTGGCTTTTTTACCTTGCGTTGTAGTTTCGCTTTTTACCTCATTTTGATTGTACTCACCATAAGTGTTTAAACAGGAAAATTATTAATTAACAGAATTTCCGATCAATTTAAATATTCCAACAGTATGCTGGCTGTAAAAGGTTAACACCAAGCCAGTTATTTCAACAATATAGAATCAATTCAGAAAGATTCAACCAACCCTATATACACACATTTGTGATAGTGGTTACGCGTTCTCACTGGCTTTTGACAATCGTTAAAAATGTAAAAGTGGTAGGAACAAAATATATAGCGAAGTTTTATTAGTTTTGGTCAGTTGTAGTACACGTTTACTTATGCTCACCTGGGGTTTTATACAATTGATTATTTCATATAGGGACAACATAAGCTCCAAATGATGAACTGATGTTTTATAATGCACATTTTTAGAGCAGGGTGTTAATTTTCTATGTTTTCGCGCTTATAAGCGACGAAATATTTATGCCTGATTTTATTGCTAATTATTTCATATTACGCTATTCATCTTGGTGGCACACTAAATATGAAACATACATAAAGAATTTGATTTTTGTATGTGATGTTGAAAAATAAATAAATGAGCACACTCACCGTTGGATAAATTATCAAGAAACTAGGCTCAAATTTTAACAGAAAAAAATAGAAAATACTGTACTGAAAAACTGGTGAATTAAATAATGAATTTTCCAGAGAATAAAACGGAGACGTTCTGGCGTTTTATGCGGCTTACTTAATAAATGAGAGTTTTTCCACATAAGACTTTCCTAACCAACGGTCTGATTATGTGAAACTCAAGCCTGATGTAAATTGACACGTTATAAGAGCCTATAAAATTATAATCGCAGTTCCATGTAACCATAATATAAAGCTTTTTTGAAACGACGTAATGCTAGCGTTGACATCATATTGCGTCAAAGAATGTTTTATAACTATTTAAATTTTAAAATATTATTTATGTGGCAACTGAAATTGATAATACACATGCCATCCTACTAAATTAATATCTAATTTTGCTTTTGTGGCTTTTATTTCCATATATATGCATACTCTACTTCAAGTTACATGAGGTTACATTGCCTGAAAACTTTTATGCCCTAACAGTTATGGCAACAGGATATACGGAACATGCGGCTAAAAAGCTCAAAGAGTAGTTAAAATAATTGCTATTAGAAAAAATATCTGCTTTTTTTGCACAACTCAAATGTCGTAATTGTAGTTTATACAGAAATCTTGTATTTATATTTGCGTTGGGGCTAAAAAGGTCAACGTTTTTACCTGAAATATTGCAGAAACATAATGTTAGCAGATGTGTTTATTCAAGCAATACCACTGCATGTAATATTTTGAAATTTTAAAAATAAGTTGAGCCAGGTCACGTTGGGTCAAGTTTCCTGACTTGAAAAATATGCATAATATTTCTGCTAGTTAACCATCTTTTCCTGCCAAGTTTTATTGAGATTCATTGAACTGTTCAGATATGAGACCATATTAAAGTTGTAAAATTTAAAGCCCCCTTGGGACAAATGGCTTCGGTCAGGTCAACTGAAACATTGCTCAACATAGTTTCTATAGCAGAGCTATTTACCCACCAAATTTGAGCCCATACTGTTAAGTCGAATATTTTTGACCTTTGACCTAACTTTATTGGACTGACCAACGAACTCATCCAATTGGTACCGATTGGTAAAATCAGATTTGGAAAATACTGATTGTTTTTTGAATTATTGTTCCAACGGACAGACGGGCAGACACAGCAGATATTCTGTAGCACTTGCTCAAGTTGCAAGTTAATGCAGTAGACAGCAAATAAATTAACTAAACGTACTTTTTGGTTGGACTTATTCTACTATCTGAAATAAATTTCAAATACTTCTCGTTCTTTCTAGAAAAAAACAGTTTTTGAACTAACGTAACTTTGTATGAAGAGTATGTGGCAGGACTTTGTTTTAGCTCATATGTTGTTTGAATTTTAAATATGGTGGTTGCGTGAATTGTCTTCTTCAATTTTTCTGTCTGTGGTACGAAAAATCTTTGGTCTATTTCTGTCTTAAAATCGCAGCTAATGGTTTATACTCACAACTGACCATTTTTACGTGGATTTTGATGTATTTTAAAGTTGTAAAATAGTTCTGGAGACTTCTGATAAAAATGTTTTTGTGTCAGCAGAGTAAGCGTCAACAAGAATTTTGGAACATACTCTGTGAAACACTTAAAAAGTGTTTCTGCTTATATAGTCATTAATTTTTGGTAACATTTGTGATTGATCATTACTACTACCAACAAAACGAGCAAATTATTCGTATCTTTTCACAATCGGGCGAACACAAAGTGGTTAGTGATCGTATTATTCCTAACAAGAGCCAACAAAATTACATTGACTTAGTAAAAACGGAAGTCGACACCTTTCTAATTTATGAATCAAAAATAGAAAGCCTCTGTAACAGGGAACTCTACAGCGTAACCCATAAAAATGAATGGGACTAAATTTGTGGCACTTAAAGTTTCGAAAGCAAATTCTTTAGTCTCAAAAATATTCAATAAAACGATGCCTATTCAAACAAACTTTAACAAGATAACAACTAAGTGTTTATTTTTATGGCAATTAAGAATTTGTAGTTTCGGTGGCTTCTTATTGTTTCCATTCGCAATGAAGCAAAGTAAAGATGACGTTATTCACATGAACACCAAGGCTGGCTTCAAATTTCCCTTGAAATTGATCTTATTTGCAAATGTTTCAATTAGTCTAGCAAAGGGCTGGGCCTTTTTAAAAGCTACTTTAATTGGCGATATTGCAATAGATGGTAACCAAATGACTAGATTAAGCCTCTGGTGGACATTGTTCTCTTTTTGCGTTATTTTCTATTCATTTCCATTAAACAAAAGCGAAGAGCTAACTGCGACCGTTAACAAGTTATTTAATGAAGACTGTGTCAAGAGGTCCAAGGAAGTAAAATTGATGGTCTGCAATGGTTTGTTAAATTCAATTTTGTTTCCAATTCTGTACATTTTTGCCGTGTTTTTTTCAAGCATTGATCCGATGACTTCATACTTGGAACACAATGTTGAAAAATTTCCTCGCACGCTAATGATCCTTATCAAAATTGTTGATATTTTTAGCTACGGCTATTTATGCTCTTATGTCTGCTTTGTAGCATTTATAATGATGTTCTCTAGTTATTTGGCAACATTGGTTTTGATTAATCAAATAAGCAAAACTCAAGCTACCGACAATGACTCATCTAAAACACTTTTAAAAATGAAATCTCAAATTTCAAAGTACAAGCAAATCGTGATTTACACCGAAATAGCAAACAGTTGCTTTCGTAGCAGTGTAGCCCTGCCGTATAAAATATTACTGATGACAATTAGTATTGTGTTCGGAACTGTGGCATTGGATCAAACCTTGCGATCTTCTACCAGTACGCAAACATTTTGCTTTGTAGTTTACACACTTATTGCAATTAATACGGTTTTTGCAATTGTGTACTTTATTCCTGGAAGTGTAAACACGGTAAGTAAACAAATCAAATGTGGCTGGGAAAGCTTTTTGGCAGAGAACAGAAAACCGAATCTTTGCCCGAGAAAATTTAAGCGGGAAATGATTCGAGAGGTACGGGCAACTAGAGATGTAAGAATTTACTTTGGAACTTTCAATTATTATGAACATAATACAAACGTCAATATTATAAGGTTCTGCATAGATTCTATAATAAGCTTGGTACTAATGGTGTAAATGTACAAATGTACTGGAGAAGTCAACTATTTTGAGGATAAACAAAGGCAAGTTGGACTTAGTTATTTTAATCAACTTAAAGATGACACAAAGCTTATATAGTTATTAAGTTTCAGGTTTTTACTGAAACTTTATACGAATGGGGGGTACGGGACCAAAAAGTCTGTCTGTCCGTCGGTCCGTCTGTCCGTACGCGCTCTATCTTCCAAACGGTTCAACCAATTGAAATGAAATTTGGTATACGGTTACATATAGTACCAAAAAGGATCCCTATTGATTTTGGGCCAAATTGGTCAAACAGTTTCGGAGTAACGACCAATTAACGGTCCCATGCTTTTTAAATAGGCAAAAAATATTATTTCACCAATCGATAGATTATAATATGGGGATCAAACTTTGTCAAGAAACCATGGTCCAAAACTCAATAGTTTTCGAAATATAGCCATTTATAAAAAAAACTTTTTTTTTGTTTTTTGACATTATGATGTCAAAATTGTACAATTATGTTTAAATATTCCCATTTTAATTATAATTGCCGGCGGAGCCGGCCACCAAACCTGAAACTTGCCCAACTGGTTTACCAGTTTTATTTAATTTTTAAATGAGCATATTTCAAATATCTAATTTTTTGTGTATTTGTTAACATGTTGTAAAAAGCTTCAAATTTTCTAACTTAATTTGTTAAGTTACGAATAAAATCAGACGTCAATCTGTCAAAAGAATATATCCCACGTTTTGCTCTCTCTCTGATGTTTAAACTACATAGTAAGTTTACTATAATTACCAATCAAATGAATGCGGGCTGAGTTGAATGAAGAACGAATTCAATGCACTGAAATCATCAAAATTGTCACACAAAAGTGTATCAAATCCCAATATAATACATTAAACTCTCAAAAAATCTATCGTTGTGTACGCACAACATCGGTCACCATTTCTTTAATTGCTCAATTAAATTCCAAAGTTAATTAACCACCAAAAAATAATTTTCAAATTTTATTTTTCAAAATATACACATTTTAAAACACAAATACAAAATCAGATATATTCAAAAATTCCCACACATTTGTAAATTAAAAATTTAATTTAGCCAATCAGGTTCCACCCTCCTCACCCTTCACCTCCCCCTTCTTTCCCGCCTTTTTCTTCGTCTTCTTTTTCAAAGTGCCCCAATGTTTATACTTTTTATGATCATGGACATATCCCACCGTCGCAAATCCCCTTCCCCAAATTTCGCACAAAAATGGTTTGCTCTCCTTGTTCCTGTGCAGCGTCTCGTGTCTGTCCATGTGCCTCTTATTCAAAAAGCCCTTGCCACAAAACGTACAAAAATATCTCATCTTCACCTCAATACGTGTGTGCGTGTCACCAAGGTTATCATAAAAGGGGTCGTCCTCCTCATTTTTCA
>JAQFXM010002708.1:0-23373 GCA_034693345.1 Entomobrya multifasciata
ATATATTCTGCTAGTGCATACTCGTGTTTCTTGTTACACAGTTGCCCAATCAGATAGTACATTTCTCAATCTGTTAGTAAATAACTTCACTGTCAATATTACTTCGGTGAAAAGCTACCATATACCTTCACTCAATAATTTTTTGTATACATTTTGCTGTTATATTGCTATTGAACTCTGACGCGATGGTTTTGATTTTTTTTTCTTATTTAGCTTTAATTGTCATTTTATCATAATTTCATGTTATGTATACATTTGATAATTGAATAGGATCAATGAATTTTGATACTGGTTTTACTACATAACTAAAAACATTCCGGCTGGAAGTAATTTGTAATCGCGAATTATTTCCCCTAGCATTTCAGTTGTGCTTGAAAAGTGTTTTTAACCAATTCTTTTCAGCGTCATTCTCTTAATTTTGTGTCATACTTGTTTAAAGACTTTTAGAAATCTTGTGTTGAGTTTGATTAAAATTATAACAAGATTAAACAAACATTAATTCGTGTGCGAAAGCAGTCTTCTGTGTCCTAGCCAGCTCAACATCGGTAATCGTTATTGGCAAAAGCCACAAGGCTTTTAATTTCATAAAAAAATATTGAACTTCACTTCTCTTGTTATGTTTTACGGTTTGTACAACATTAAGGATATCTTTTTAAGCATACCCTGTATCGTGTTTCAGCTATTTTAGTTTTAATAGGTTTAAATAATTTATATGCACATGCAAAATGAAACGTCACCCCCAAATTACTATACATTTTTTGAACTGGACATGGCAAGACTCTTGAATAAAGATCAAATTCAAATTCAAACAGAAGCATTCAACCCATATACAAGCAGCTAAACCGGCATTAACGGTATCTATAAATTTTAAACTATTAAATTTAGATGTTAAACTTTTATAACAATCCATCAATGTAGTATCAAGTATTGAAAATCGCTGAACATAGATAAAGCATAAGATCCTTGTCGACTATTTGCAGTTCGCAACCCAAAAAATAAGACAGCTAAATACCCTCATTGTCGTACAATGTGTTAGCATGTGAAGGTAAATAAATGAAAACTGTTTTCAGGCTGAAAGTTACGAAGGGAGAGGAGGGCCAACGAATGCAACAGAAACTTTTTCTTGTACAAAAGCAAAGCAAAGCTGATGCTTTCAAAAAAACTACAAAATATATAAGTGAGCCATGTACAAGCGTGACAATATATTCAATATACCTTTACATTGTCAGCTTTAGCATAATATTATGAGATACCTTTTTATGTTTCGTATGGAGAATCATATAATGCCTATTGTTCCTAGTATTTAATAGTTCAATCTCCTCTTTTCCCTCATTCCGATACCATCAAAAGCAAGCATGGTTGGAGGGAATGAGAGTAATAAATCTGGGAAAGCTCTTTTGCTTGCATTGCGTTGTTGTGAAAGTACTTTGGCTTGTGGCATTATAGCAAGCAAAGGAGTGAAGTAGGAATAAATGTACTACTGATTCTGTGAAAAACTACGTCGAATATTGCCTACCAAGCCAAGTTGCTAGCGTTGAATAGACTAACCAGTAGTACGAAGCACAGGCGAAGGAAATGGTTCCCATCATCCCATCTTTTGGTACATGATACTTGTAAACTGCTTTGCTGCCGTATTTTCTCCAGCCAGCAACCAAGCCAGCGAGATTCTTTTTCACTAAACTTTCCTTTTGCTACAGAATAGAATAAGATGAGAGAACAAAAGAACTAAAAAAATACGCTTCGCTTCTTCCTTCTAACAATATAGCAGCGGAAGACGCAATCCAGAGAGAAACCCCCAGTCAGCAAATTGGTGCGATTAATTAGAGGACATTGTGTGTGAGGATGTAACAAGTTATTTTTAGTACAGGTTACGTAATTGTATATAAGATACATTTGAGTTATGATGATGGTTCTTATTTTATAAAAAGAAAAAAATGTAGAAAAACTAAATATAAACAGCTTTTGATGCGAATAATCTTTTTCCTGTCGTAATGATGTCGTGATCATGATTATCCTTAGTCTGTAGATCAAAGAGTATGATGTAAGCCCTTCGATTCGAAGTTTTTTTTACGAGTTTCTAAGTGCTTCTTTTAACAATCTGGGAAACACAATTTGTCTTCTTCCTAATTGTTTTCTTTCGTTTAAATTTCTTAAGCGATTTTCTTGTAAACAACTTTTGTTTTCGATCTATAAAAATAACTATTTTACATAAAATATTTGCGTTTCATTTAAGAAACGTGAACTGATAAAACGCACTAATGAGCATAAATTATATTCTTTTATGTAAGTTTAAAAAAAAAAAATTTATGTATGGTTTGAAAAAAATTGAGCTGTTTATCGTTCATTTTAATGTTTTTCTGCTCATCATTAGAAATCCGATCAAGAAAGTATTTCGAGTACCAAAAACAACCTTCTTTTGACATTCGATAGGATTTATGTTAGATTCATTTTCATAAACACGAGCGTAGGATGTCCTTAATGTTAAGGTCATGGTGGAGTTACGGATTCCTAAATGTATCCTGGAATAAGCATGCCTGTAATATTAACGGTAACTTATGTGAAATCTGATTTCATGCTCTACATACGGAAAAAGTAAAATTCACTCGTCCATTAAGGTTCAAACTCCATCACATCAGCGTTTTCACAAATTTCTTTGTGAAGTTGTAAAGAATCTATTTACCTATTGGTGGCCTTTATATTCCTTCTTCCATGAGAAAGGTAA
This sequence comes from Entomobrya multifasciata, assembly GCA_034693345.1. Lineage (NCBI taxonomy): Eukaryota > Metazoa > Arthropoda > Collembola > Entomobryomorpha > Entomobryidae > Entomobrya > Entomobrya multifasciata. The sequence goes on from JAQFXM010002708.1 coordinate 2,723, forward strand.
ACGATACGGGGAATCCAAATCCAATACCACACCACATAAATGTGTGGTAAAGATAAGCACCGCAGTGTATACCATTACAGCTATATGCCAGAATTTGTAACAATTCTTATGAAGATGCTAAAGAATCATACAAATAAGCAGCTTAGTGATATAAGTAAATGAGCTTAAAAAAATTGCCTTCACAAAAATACCTATCTGAATGAGCGTATCAATACTTCATCTTTCTGTCTGAGAAGCTTCTTTTTGCATAAATAGTTTACAGATAGTACTACTTTACTTTGATAAACTGTATGATGGTTCGTGAATCTAATGCATGCAGTTTGAACATTTTATGTAGATTCCAGATTTAGTCACTTTATTTCTGTTCATGTACGCATTCATGTATGTATTTTTCAAGCAGTAAAATTCTATCTTTCGAGAAGTTGTCGTGCGAAGCCATTTTTTATATAATTTTTTAAACTTCAGATCAAAATTTTCAGTTACTTTCACGATTTTTTTTAATTTCCAAAATCATGCCAACTAAGCAATCAAAATGTTCGAAAGCCACAGCACTACCTGTCGTTATTTCACTTACATTTTTAATTTCTGTTGTAGCACATCTGCGTTTTGTAGATAGTATCCCGATACAACGTGAGTCATAAAATTCCCAAGTCTTGAAATATTTTACCAGAAAAGTGCTCCTGGCAAATTTTTGTGATAACATATAATATATACTAACCATAATTGAAACAATAAATAAATAATATCTCAAGTCAAAATCCGTTTTTATTACTTCAGCTGCCAACAGCAGAAACAATTACAACGAGAATCATGCAAAACGACAATTACCTAACCAGCCACCAGCTCAGTGGGAGCGACCTCCTTCTTTGTATATGCAACAGCAACAATTTCAACAAGCTGGTCAAAATCAAGGTCCGGAAATGGAGGATTTTGGGCGATTATATACGAATAAAAACCATTTCAGGAGACACGCAATGCCTCCCGATGGGAAGGCGACACCCGGAACCTTCCATCAAAATGCACCTGAACACTTTGGAGCTGATGGAAGAGGAACCAATTTACGTCATAACATGTTTGATGAATCAAATCAGCAACATTTCGACCACATTAACAGATTTCAGCCACCTCCACCACCGCAACAAATGTCATTTGAAGATGCCCAAGGTTAGTGTGAAGGAATGTGCTTTTTAGACTATCAAATAAATATTTAATAAAGCTTTCATTGCTCTCCATCTCGATTTTAACTCTTTCATGAAATCTTATTTCACCACAGAATTTCCCCAAAGATCATTTCTCCGGCATAACATCCGCAGGAAATCTCAGGATGCGGTTCCATTTCAACCACCAAGTTTTTCTAATCACATCGACAACTCCATTCGAGAGGAGGATCATCACCACATTCCAAACCCACAATATCAACAGATGCTAAACGATAACGAGTTACACATGGAAAGAAATGCCTATTCGCCAAGTCGGCCAAATACTGAGCGAGAAAGTTATTTGGGACAGTGGCAAACCCAACAACAACAACGACCACCACATCTAAATAAAGTTGCAACTGGGTTTATGGATTTCCCTGGTCAAGGTTCAGTTCATGGTCAACCAAATAACGAAGCGGCTTCGTTCATGCCACAACCTCACCCGACAGCAATCGCAGTAGTCGTTCCTGCAGTAGATGGGATGAGGAATTCAACTCTTTTCATTGAATATGACATTTCTGATAATGATGTTACGTATGAGACCTTAGTTGAGATAGAGGATTCTCCCCTTCCGGAAAGTAATTACAACAGCTTGAATAGTCATGTGAATTAATATCATTAGTAAACCAAGTTGTCGAAGAAAATAATACTTGTGTATTATATTATAAATTCAATACAAATCAATATGTTCTTTTAGTAATTCAAACAAAATCGAGATGCATAAATATATCTTAAGCAAAATCCCAGTTAGATTGCAAAAAATGTTAGTCATAATTTACAATTTTAAAATAATATATTGTATTCAATATTCAATAAACAGTACAAAAATAAAATTATTTTAATTTAATTTCAACATTAAATATACTCTTATACTATTTTTATTTTTAAAGAGATCATAGAGTTACGTGTTGCACCATTTAAAACTATTATAACCAGTAAACTGGTATTATCACTGGTTGGCGAGTACAGACGAAAAGAAAACAAACTTAACAGTTAGTATACTTTTATTTCCATGCAATTGAGCTTTTGATGTACGTGCATATATATAGCTTCATGGCGTCAATTAAATTAAGGCTTGTGATTTTGTGGTTACCCTGCATCAAATATACCAGAACGGCCTACTAAGAAAATTATGATGAATGAACCGTTCCCAGAATAGAAGAGTGTTGAGGAAGATTAGGTTCTTAAATAATTCGACGAGGTACTTTCTTGATGTTTATCTAGAAGCTTATGTTACGTTGTATAGTTGTATAGATTTTATTACAAAGTTATGCCTGAAGAGAGATGACGGCTAGGTTCGGAGAAAGGAAAAGTCGACAAAGTAGTGTTTACCTAGTAATAAAATGAAGTTCAGCATATTGGAACTATCCAGCTGGCAAGTTCAAGGATTCAAATTGAAAGACTGTGCATGTGACATGTTCAAAATATATATATTTTATATACATATATAGTACATCCATTTATTAAGTTTTTATCGAACAGATTCCCTGTTGTTAGTTGACTGCAAGTGCAATGCACCGCATAAATACATGGACGTTTTTTGCTTTTAACTTAACAAGAACATGAAACTAAATGATAATTCAAGGCTGATAAGGCCAAAAATTAAGCATGTTATGCTCAATAGTTAAATGTATTGTTTTCCTTGCTTTCATGGGTGTACATGTTATTGGATAAATACAGCCGTTGAACCAGGAAAACTGTTTAATATTATAGTTTAGTTTGCCACTTGTTAAAAACAGAAAAATATGTGAAGTGTTTTGTTTACTGTATCTAAAAGGTTTGTACATTTTAACATTCTTTAGAAAGCAAAGAAGCCACAATCTTTCACACCAATTTTGTCCCCTGGAGAAAAGAAGCAAAAGTCTTGTACACACAAGCTGATCTTTAAGTAGAGTGTTCAATGAAGCGAAACATATTTATGTCCATTATTTTCTTGTCCTCGAAAACCTTTTTGTCTTTTTAACCATATGTGCACACTCACTTGCCAGTTTTAAAAGGAAAGTGGCAAGTGGCGGCAAGTAGAAAGTAATCAAGCATTCCACTAGATGCATACTACATAATAATATGCAAGTTGTGAAGAAAACCAAGTAAAAGTTGTATATGCAAAAAGCTCTCTCTGTTTTTCCGTGCGATATAGTACTGAAACAGTTATCATAAAGCTACTTTCACTCCTTTAAGTTTTGGGTTTGGTCTCTCTTCATCCTCCATAACACTATCAACTTATCAACAATATAGGAATATAATAGAAGTGACTCGTCGACTATGTTTATACCTCAAACATGACATTTTGTCGTTTGTAGACATAGAGCTGCTGTTTCTGTGGGAAGAATTCTCCACACAACCAAAAGCATCATTTCCTTGAGTTTCTGCTGATGCTGCCCTATCCGCCTCTGATCGTTGACGTCTTATGGAATTTTGTCAGATTTTATGTAAAAGGCAAGAAGAGAGATCAGAGTACTGACTGAACGAAGATGAAATTGAGTGGTTTTAGGTAGCAAAAATATACACAAAGTGCACACACATGTAAAAATATGTATAAACTTACAGTTAAAAAAGAAAATCAGTTTTCCACAGGCTTTTCCTCTTTGTACCAGCACGATACGAAGACGACCACCACCACCAACTAGCAATATTCTAGAATCTAGATAATATGCCACTATAAAAGATAGACATATAAATACAAAAATATGTATGTATTCCTAATGCCTCTTTCAATGATTGTCTAACAGCGCCTTTCCCTCGTTTTGTTCGTGTTCTTCGCTTTTTTTACTTTCTTTATTCGCAGCCATCATTCGTTCTCTTTCTCCCTCTCTCGCTCCTTTTCTTTTACTTGATTCTTGATTTCTTTTTTACTGCAGAATAGAAGACACACAGGGAGACTCGAGCTGGGAGAAAAAAGAGAAGGAAAGGACAAGAGAAGAAAATAAGAAACTCTTCTTCTTCCTTTTTTTTCTCTGATACTTTTCTCTCAACTTGTGTATAATCCTTCAAGTTGGCTTTCTCATGCGTTTCCTGGTAAGTAATGTGGAATGAATGTAGCATAACGTAATATTGAATATGGCATGGAAAGATACAAGTGTACTTTTAACGTTTACGTGCCAATGTAATATAAAACACAGCAAAAAATAGTCAAAGAAAAGAAAGAAGAGTATAAAAAATGAGCTATAAAAATAAGTTACCTACTCTATTCACTCTAGGCAAAATTGATAATACCAATATGTGTGCGTGTGTGTATTTGCATCACATCAGTGAAATACATGTATGTACATACTTAAGACTTTTTTCTTTTTGGAATATTTCGTCAATTCCCTTTTCTATTCTGCTTTTTTACTTTCTGTAGATTTTATGTATGATGAAGAATTTTCTTTTTAGAAAGGAATCCACTTTTCGAGCCGTTTTTTGTTTGTCCTTCTACTTCTCTATTTACATGCTTTTCTATCAGTTTTATTTATTTATTTTTTACTTTCGATTACTACTAAAATCAGTAAAACTTCTAAAAGAATAGAAATCACTATGTTCATACATGTACATACATATGTGGACGTATACCAATTTTTAAAAATGTAATATACCGAAGCGATTTTAAAAACGTGAACACCATGTTCAAAGTAGTGCTGTAGTTTTACAAAGGATTGTGGTAATAATAATACGTTCCTTGTTCTTTCTAACTTCACGGACGGTGAAACTTGAAGAGGTTACAAGAATACTTAAGGCTATATACACAAAGAAATACATGTATAAATACGTAGGGACAATTTGGGTTGAGTGAACGAGCGAATGCGGAGAGAATGGAAAAAGACTTGACATGAACATTTCACTCTATTTTTGTTTCCTTTGCTGTCTCTCTGCAGTGGTATCACATTTTTATGTACTGTTTTTCTTTTGATTGCATTTTTTCTGTGTGAAGCAGTGGCTTGGGTGGTAGGCAAGGCAGGGTTTCAGTCATAATACGAGAGGGCGTCTCTGCGTGGGATGATATGATACGAGTAGTTGTCTACGGAAAAATAAAACAAAATAAACTTAGGATTCCGTTTATTTTTTTCCATGAATAAATACGCAGCCTGGTTATACTACAAATTCTTTGAATATAAATCGTCATTATAATCATGAAAACATATAATCATTAAATTTATAGGAACGAAAGATGTTTACATTTTCCGTGTTTACTGTTTACGTGCGTGATACTGCTTTTGTGAAAATATCTAAATGATGACACCCCCACATTCATAAAATTGCCCTTCAAGGTATGATAACTGTTTGTATGTACTAATTTCGATATTTGGATATACTTACAAAATGTTTATGACAGTTTATGAGATAAAACCCATTATCCACCAAACTATAGTATCACGTGATACGACTGTGAGTAATGTTTATTTGTGATCTTGTACTCCTCTGTTCCATGAAATAGGGATTCAAACGACAAATATGGCTGTTACCTTGCTTGTAAAAATGAAAACCTTGGATCGCTTTCATCCTTGAGACAATACAACGACAAAACCGAAGGATCTAGCTGACTTCAATGTTATAAAGCAAATATCGTTGATTATTTACTCTTCGCTAATACAAAGATGAAAAAATGTTCAAGGCAGTAAAAAAACATGGAAGAAGACGCAAACATAGGGCTTACATCATTCTACTTTCATGGAAAACATAATTTCACTCGAAGTTTAAATGACCAAACAAACGCATTAAATCAACGTATTTTTCATAAAAACTGTCTAAATTAAATTCGAAATCAATAGAATTAAAGCTCATAGATATCTGAACTGAAGACGAAAAAGTGTACTAGAGGTAAACACAGATCCCCATCTATATAAATATTTGCTTGCACCTATCTGTGAGAGGTAAAAGTAAATGAATTCTAGGTTGGTCATTTGTTTTGAACTTCTAACAGGTTGTACTGTAAAATATACTTTTATTTGACTTTACCCAGATCAGATGCAACGAAGAATCTTTCGAATCGGCGTAAGCATACTTTAACTGGACGAATGAAAGTTCGAGGGAGTTAAAAATTATGAATATGGACTAATTTGTTTTTGTAATCTTTATTATGAAGCTTATCTTCGGGCCTTTTATGTACATATTTCACTGGATATTTTTCATACACACATTAGTATATTGAACATACATACATATACTAATATGAATGGATGAATTCGTTTATTGCATACTTTTTAGACATATTCAGTTACAAAAACAACATATGAATACGCATGAAATATGTTCGTAAATTTAAACTTTTGACATCTTCGTTAGATATTGGTGATATCGTTCATTTATAAAGTGCAGTGCAGAGTGTAGACTTAGACACGCACGTCAGGTCGTAAAGCTTGTGCTGCGCGTTATTATGTCCGGCTTCATTTGCGTGAGTGGCTGTTGGTAAAGTTGAAAGTGCGTTGTTAAAGATTATGCTTACCTCATGTTCTTTCGTACAACCTAGTATCCACATAATAACGACTGACGATTAAATCCGAAAACTGAGATGTGGTCGGTGGCAGTAATGATACTGAAATGAGTGCGGTTAGCAGTGTACATATACAGGAAAATGCGACTGATGGTGATGGTGACTGAGCGAGTGAGTATCATCATCAATGATAGTATAGTCAGCCATCAGCCAAGCCAGCGGCTGTCTGTGAGCAATTGTGGAAGGACCACCCAAAGCAAAACAAGCAAAATGAGCTCCGTGACTTAGGTCTTTCCAACTAATTCCTCTCTTTTTCTAGTTTTGTCCTCAGAAATAAAAATGGTTACAATCTATCTACACAACATGCTATATTTTTTATGAATATTTTCCCTATGTGCCAAGCCAGTCTTGTGATGGCTCTTTAATAAATTCATTGGAAATAATTTTTTTGTTGTTTTTCAGGGATTTAAAATACACTTTTACCTCATCTCAATAACCTTGATAAGATTTGTAAAAATGCTTACTATTTAACTGTAAAAATGTAAGTTTAGCTGTGTGTCATTGTCATGCGATGGATAGCATTTTGATGTTTTGAGTAATGATCACCAAAAATGAGTTCGTTTTTCAGTAGAACGAATTTGGAAGAAAATGGCTATAAAAAGACTTTCGTGCAACTTGTTTTTAACGAATCTATTTTCAGTTACCACTTCAAGAATGAAAGAAAGAAAGTGTCCATATATATTGTATGTACAAAAAATCGAGATAAAAGAAGATGCAATATGATGCAAAAGTATGGCTAGTTGGAATGTATATTGGTATTTTTTAGTATGGGTATACTTGTTTGCTCTGTGTTTTCTTTTCATTGTGCTACGCTTTTACCGTTAGCCTGTCTATTTTCCTGTGAACCGAAGGTTTTCTTTCACTAGCACCAGAGTTAGCATTAAAGCTCATATTTGCTCTACCTAGCATACATACACTCACAACAGCACCGACTACTATAGCTTCAATGACGAAATCTTCTCGTTTCGCTTTCCAAGTAAAAAAGTGGTTTGTTTGCTTTGGTGTACTTTAAATTGGATGGTTTTTACTGGAATTTTCATTATCTTGTTGTAGAATCAACATTATCCAAGAGAAGCCAAGATTTTCAGCTGAATATCCTGCACATACGGACATGGACATTTCACATGCAAACTCATAAATGTACTTTTTCTCTGGTATAGGACCAAAAAAGAAAGCACTTTGTATGAATGTTGGACAAAGAAAGGAAGGATACTTTTTATGGCATCGTGATGCACCGACTATCTACAAAAGCGAGTAATGGCTCCATATGCTGTGTAGTGGGAATCGTGGTGAAAAGAAGAATGGAAGATGGAGGTGAAATCTCGACTTAACTCGTTTTTGTTGAACAAACTCTTTGGATGGTTGTAGTAGTAATGGTGTATATTCATGCAGGCACGTAATTGTGGAGTACCAGGAAGCAGTGAAGATAAAAGGATGTTGATGTTGCTAAACTTTGTTACTAGATGTGTTTATAGTGCCTATTTCCAATTTTAATGCATCAAATCACCAACATTTTGTCATGCTGAAGAACATGGGGCAATATAATAAATATGTACCTGTGTGTGCACTGATATGCTACATATAGAGATCGTTGTATGGGATCATCATCACTACTTAAGTTGGAAGGATTCGGATTCAGTAGGTGGTTCCAGATTCATGAATCATGTAAGAGAATATTTTTTTTCCTGGAATCGAGCACATCCTCGGCTTGGACAGCAATGAAGCATAAAGCGTGTGGTACTTTTTACACTTGAGTTTTAATAATTTATTTACTCAGTGAGTACACATTTACGCAGCACATCTGGCACTTTATCTGCCTACATTGCGGTGTGTGTTTTCTTGTATATAATCATTGCAGACCTGTGACATTCTTAACATGATTGTTAAAAGGTTTCTTGTATGCTTGGAGAGAAGGCTTAGCGGATGTATTACAGATATGATTTTGTAGCGTATAAATACGTATTTAATTTACGACATTCGGCATTTCTTTATCTGTATTTTGATCAACATGGTTTTGCAACCTCATTCTACGAATATTTCGAGTCGAGTGTTAACCTTTTGTGTTTCTGTTTTTTTGACATTTCATAACTATTAAAGCTTCGATTTTAAGCTTCATTAAGAACTCTACGTAAAAAGATGTAAAAAAAGACAAAATAAAGTACATTTAATAAAGAAACTAGAGAATAAATGGCTTGAAACAGTGATTGATGGTTTTGCAGCCAGAAGTAGATTATACAGCTCATAGTATAGTACAATCAAATTAACTTTATCATATTATCATGCTGAGTTCTCACATTGATCACATGAACACTGAGAATTTTTATACGCTCCATAATGCAGTCTTCCTTTCTGAGTTTCTTTATTTTGGCTGTCTCAATAGTCACACTCAAGCAATATTTTCCTCGTACTTATAATATAATATGCATGTAGAATGTAGCTGGTATACTGTGAAATGTAAAAAAACGCATATCTCTTCTCTGTCCTTCATTTTCTTTCGTGTGAATATAAACGTTTGAGTAAAAGACGATTTCACACTTTTTCCAAACTATGAAAAGTAGACGCAGTGCACAACAGACAGTCATGTTAAGCATGATTTTGTGGTTCTTTCTCTCTCTGAAATAAATACAAATTCTTGCTTGTTGTCACAAGAGTCTATTTAGTATGATGATGCTTATCTCAATTGTTGCTGAACAGACAACTAGAAGAAGGAATACTGACAGAGATACGAATGTTATTCTTATTACTCTGGCATGCATTCTTACTGCAATACACAGCAATGTCACATCACTGCGTAGTCATTCCATAAAATTTACAAAGCTTGGTTCACTCTGAAAATGGGCCACCAAAATTCTGATTGACTTACGCTTACGTGATAAGCAAAACCCAGTTTACCTTATTGTTAATTTATTCAGAGATTTCCATACTTTTTGTAATTAGTATGTAATAATTATTGGACAAAATTTTAATGAACACATATAAATTGACTCCATAACCTTTTTATTACCGATAACATGAATATCATTAGAGTACATTTTCCCATAAAATTCATTTATCAAACCCTTTTGTATTTTTTCTCTCTAAATCCTCTTCATATTATTTGTGAAGCAAATGTGAAAGGTACAAAGCACGAAACATGTCATGCTATAGTTTTTAGAAGATCAGTTAAGGGAAACAATTTGTATACATGCGTTGTATTAGCATTTAGAATACAGTATACATACACTTATAATATGTGTATGAGCTACAAAATATATCGATAAGTCCACACAAGAAGGCAAAATCTGTTTTAGGTTGTTAATGTTGGTATGAGCACCTCCCTGGTCTCTTTCAGATTAGCTCTCTTTTTATATTTACTTTGAAACCCTTCCTTTTTCTGCCTGTCGCCGTGTGATGTTGAATGTGTGAGTTTTTTCTTTACTTGCATGGCTGATTTTTATTTTGTTGTTGTCTATAAGCTCCGTTTTGTTGTCAGTAGTGTAGCATCAGCATCAATCTTGTTGTCGGATCAGTTCAATGAAGCTTTCGTCCATGTAATAAAGCACGTAATAAAGCTTTACTGTTATGGCTGCCAGCCGTTCCCTTCCAACAACCAGCATACTGAACTCTCAAGCTGCTTCTTTTCTTCCACATTCAAATAGTAGAGTTGATAGAAAGCTGGATATTAATAATACTGAACATGATATACAAACTTTACTTGGAATTTGGTAGTAGCGCACCAAATATACATTATGGACTTACTTTTGGACTCTCATGCGTTTATTCGTGTGGTGATGGTTTACTGTGTGCACATTTTATTTTTATTTTCCAGGCTGAGCTCTTGGCTTCTTCTTTTTTGGCTTTACAAACAATGCAAAATAAACGCAACCCATGTACCTTATTCGTCTATGTAAAACAAGTTATCGATATACTGAAGATGGTAGGATGAACTAATAAATCAAGACATAGTACATGGGGGTCTAAGTCGTCTGACGAAGAGTTATATTTTATAGATTTGTATGTTTGTGGCATTATATGATGATCTCGTGTACAATTGGTAAGTAATTTTAAAATAGTTTCAAGAACGATCGACAACCTTTAAACATAATGGATTGAAAAACAATACAATATCTTTGTCAAGAAATAAGAAAAAAGTTGCATGATAAAAAATGAGAGATGGCCATGAATAAATCTTCTAATGTAGAATATTCCACCCATTTGAAGTCCTGCCTACACAGCATAGTTGAGTAGGTACACACATCATGCGTGGAAAATATTACTGTTCTCAGATAGTAATATTCTCGATAAAGTCAAAATACATATTTCCAAATATACAATCGTAATTAATGCAGAACTGAACAAAAAACAAAGGAAATTTACAAAAATATCAATCCATTTAAAATGAAATGTCAGGAACAACGTTTTTCCCTTTTTATTGTTAACGCGAGAAGAACATGAGGAAAAACCACGCCAAGGGTTGTAAAGCATTCTTTTTCACATGTAAAATATAAGTAAAGACTTAATCCGTCATATTTTTATGTAGAGGGTTCATCGCTCTTAAGAAAATGGTGTTGTAAGTAATGAAAGAATACAGGGAGTTGTTAATAGTTTAAAATTAGCCCCTTTAAAACCAAACATATGAGGAGCCTGCATACAGACTAAACGAGCACAGTTTATAGAGGACACTTTAAATACTCATTTGAAAGGATTAAGGAAATATTCAGATAATACACTTTTTCACTGAATAAGTACCTGAAAATTTCGGTGACATTTATTCTTGCCATAAAAATACAAATGCACGTACATCAAGAAAGAATCCGACATTCAATGCATGTTTGGGTAATAGGCTATTTTTATTGGCATGTCATATTTGAAGTATTTCACGGATTAAAACAATTCTGAGTGCTAAACCATATTACCCTATCCTGAAAACCATCTTAGTATGCTAAAGCAGTGGTAAGAGAGCTCCAATAAATAACCCGAGTTTTCAGAAATTTGAAATTATTCGTTCATAGTATTTCAAGCAGTACACATCTACTTATCACCGTTTTCCTCGATTTCAAAAACAGTTTCACCATGAACTCTTTCGCAGTCCTCTCTGTGGCTCTGGCCCTCGTCGTCTCCGCACAAGCTGGACCTCATCGTGTAGGTAGACAAAACGGATGGGGATCACCTCCACCACCACCACCAGGTAATTTTTGCAAAACAATTATTGTTTCAGTTTACCCCATTATCATTTGCTGATGCGAATGCATGCTGTAATTTTTAAAACTTTTATTAACTATTCATTCTTTTCAATTTTCCATTACAGCAACTGGAGTAATCATTACAGAGGAAGGTGCATCTGAAGCTATTGGTTCCGGTGGGGCTATTGCTGAGCACGACGCTACTGTCAGTGTTGTTGGTAGTGCTGAAGTACCAGCTCTCTTGTCTCTCAGCACTGGAAGTGGTGTTGGCTTGTACCAGAGTGCCTCCAACTACCAACAGAGTCAGATCAACGCTGACGGTTCCTCCAACGCTTATCAAGGCAACACTGCTTCCAACAGCGGATATGGCTCAGACTTCCTTGGTGGTGACGCTCAGGGCTTGAACGTTGATGTTCAGAGCAATGGATGGTCTGCCGTTGAAGGAGATGGTGCCGTTGGACAAGTCGATGCTCTCAACCACCAAGGACCTGTTGTTGTTCCACCTCCATCAGGATGGCGTAAACCTTAAATTTATTTGTATCAAATAACATATTATAGTTACCTTCAATGCTTGTGTGCTACTGGAACCCAATTCTTATTTTTGTTTCAAACTAAAATGACGTGGTTTCGAATTTTAAATTGTTACAAAATATAACAATCATTTCGCATGGTGCCTAATTATATTATTTATTATCAGACAAAATATTGATGTTATTTATGCTCCAAAATAAAAAAAGTTTTCTGTACAATTATTTTTCACTGTTTTCCAATTCATTTGTTTTAGACAACATATTTTCAAAATGATACATCTGACGTAAAATAAGTTTCTCATAAAAACAAACAAATTACCCTTGCATCTTAATGTTCATGGCTGTTCACTTTACCACATTTGAAGATTCGTCCAGAAATGAATTCTTGTGTAAACCTTGTTTTCTTTCTTTAAACATGCCTAACAACTTCATAATAATGATGACGTACGAATAAAATGCGGCATTTTAAAATTTATACAACTGCAAAATGAAAGACATCAAATCATTTCTCGTCTTCTGCACATAACAATAACAGTAATTTTCCCTCTTGGTAGGGTAATTGCCGCATCGTATTTTTATGTTGAAAATTTCCCAGAGATTCATGAGAAAAACTGAACGGAAAACTGTGTATTTATGAAGGTAACCTGTCTCAGGAAAGTATAAGCATACATCCATAAGCATGGTGTGCTATTTAGAATGACATGCTAACAAAGAATGAAACTTATTATAATGTCATATATTTCTCATGGAGTATCTCTATTTCTCTTGAATTCTTTCTCATTACTGCCAAACGAACGGAGAAATTCTCAGAATAGCATACTGTAAAAGCCTTCTCGCACAACGTGTGCACATGATAGTGATAGTGATAGTACATGGCTGAGACGGTGTAGGGCGCAGCAGAGGTGGTGCCATGATAAAGAGCTTTGGTGATGTAGAAAAGAAACTTGTTCGGTTTGCACAAAATTATTGAGCCCTTGATACTCCTTGCTTGATGCAGTGTCTATAGTCTATACCAAAGAGAAACTGACAATAAAACGTGTGGAGTTCATCCCGATATTCTTGAAGCATACATGAACTATTATAAGTTGCAATGTTGCAAATATTATTGCTGCTGAGTTTTATATCTTTAAGCTTCTGGTTTTAAGGAAAACTGTCGCACAATCCTGCCTTTATAATGCTAAAGAATAATGCAATACATCTTTATGGAAAACCGAGTCTCAATTATTTAAGCTTTTGATCCAGATTCTTTGTATGGATTCCAAGAAGTTTCATGAGAACGATTTGTGTTGTCTAATCAGTGGTTGTGGAAAAGCTAAATAATAAATATTATGTACACTGAACGCCATTTTACTTGAAAAATCAAGATTCTGTGTTAACAAATTAGCTATGACCAAATTAATGTAATTGCTGCAAATAACATTTTTATTCGCATCAATTCAAAACAAAAAAGAATCATTATAGGTGGCTGATATAGTGAGAAAAAAGAAAATGAATGGTAAACTAAAAAAGCATTGACACAAACGAAGTAAAAAAGTATCGCCAGGTATTGAAATATGTTTCAAGGCAAACTAAACACTTTTCCCTTGTTCAAGTTGGTTGCTGATCCCTGAATCTTGCAAACAAATAAACATAGGCGATTTTCGTTTATCATGAAGAGACAGAAAGAAGCATCTCAATAAGTAGTTGGCAACACGCTACAAACTTTTCCCAACCTTTTTTACCCTATAGACACTAGACACTAAGTTTACGGAAATTGTTGCCGTTTTATTTATCTCGCTTATACATACTACCTACCTCCACACATACTTAATATACCATAAATATGGCTATCTAAATGCATTGAGCCGTGTGCTAGTGGCAGTAGTTGCAATAGTGGTGTGGAGGAAATGAGGGAAAGTAGCGTAATAAAACATTGTGTGTAATGCCTTTAATTCATTGCCTAAAGAACCTCTTTCACCATTATTATTACCACACACATCCGTTCAAGCAGCACATTAAGAAGCCATGGAGTAATCCCTACTTATGCATGAGTAAGCCAAGTACATAATCTCTCTTTCTTTTTTTGCCTTTGGATGGATACATGCATAATATCATCATGTGTGTGTGCATAATAAAATCCATAATAGTAAAATGTGTTTAGTACCATTGGACCAATAATCCTGTAGTCATAATATTATATTACCCGTTTGGTACATTTTCACAGCAGTGATATATATGTAAGTCTACAGGCATAGGTATGTATCCTAAGTTCATATCAAGTTAAATACATTCATACTAAACTGCATTTTGATCAAAATTGTTGCATGAATAAACGTCTATCTATCTATTGCCGTTCATTCCACTACACACATTTATATGATTGCGGCAAAAAAATAACAGGAGATTGTTTCGTTCTTTGAAAAGATTTCACTTTTTTCCATTTGCTGTTATTTGTGTGTGTAGAGGCACGTTATTTAAGATTCAAGATAGAGGGAAAAAATGTATACAAGTTTTCTATAAACGCATCGTCTTCATCTGCGTCGTGTGGTAATATAATACGGCAACAAAGGGGAAATCCAGTTTTGTACATGTTTTTATGTGAAGAGGAAAAGACGAGGGAAAGAAATAATCAATATGAAAGGGAAAAGGAAGGGGAATAGTGAAGCGGAAAAGGAATCTCATGCTGTTTTACACACTCATACACATGCACACATGCACATCTCTAGAGAGAGAGTCAAATGGATAGAAAGCGAAAATAATGTATACTCCGTTTGCAGGCAAAAAAAGGAAAATAGGTATAAAGTGTGTTTGTATGCATTACTTACATTACATGATATTTTATATGTCAGATTTTTGAGCATAAGGTTTTTATCCTTTCTCTCGTCCTCTCTCATTTCACCAGTAACAGAAGCAGAACAAAAAAATGTTAAGCTAAGCTTGGCTTGGCTTGCTGCCTCAAAGGCTTGGTTGGGTTCATATAGTACAGCTATTAAGTTACTACTTGTCTCCAGATTTCTTCATAATATTCCATTTCCTTTATGGCAGTGCAAATGGTGTTGGTGGTGTCGGCAGCGGCATAGTCGGATGGTTAAGGAGGTATGCTCATTGTAACCTATGAAAGCTTCGCGGCGTCCGCATAAACACTATAACTACTCGTGTTTATATGACGGAGGTAATTTTTTTGGGTGTACACAAAGGGAAAAGAGAAAGCACGACATATGTGATATGTGTATGCATTATAAATAAGTAAGTACAGCATGAACACTTTTGATGGATAGTAAATAGGAACCAGGTGAGAAGGAACCAAATTTGGTTGGTGGGGAAGCCTTTTTCCCCTTTTCAGTATTCAATCAATATTCAATTGTGTTTTCATTTTTAATATTTTGCGTGTATTCTTATTTTATGATAACATAATGCCAATTCCTTAAAGAAATCATTTTTATGGGGAACGCAAAAACTGACAATTGATACAGATTTTTCTTCTCCTTTTTCAAGGACAAATCAACGGATTTGTTTCACAAAACGTTCTTACATGAAATGCCAAGAAGGCTGAAACCTCGTGATAAAAGAGATATCTGATACACTAGCTGTTATTTAGTTGATTAATCTGTCATTTTTGCTAGAAATTATAATGACCTACTCGTGTGGTGATCTAATGAGATGATATAATTAAAATTCCATAACTTCGCATACATTCTCGAATAAATGATTCATTCAGCCAATTTCATAATCACCACAAAAGTGTACTAAACTTTCCTACTAAAGTTTCATCTGCCAAACGAAAGAGATGTAGAATAACAATAATATCCTCCTCCAAATCTATTCATTTGACTGTATAAATACAACTTCTTTCCTTACTGTGCAATACATACATACATACATGCAATTACACTAGTGATGTATCGTTATTGACGGTACATAATACTTACATTCATTTTTTATGTGAACCGAACAAACGCTCAAATAATCTATTTTAGGTGGAGTTAAAAGAAATAAATTTTCGTTTGTCGACTCCTTTTGCCTATTATTTCTTTTCTTTTCTCCATACATTTTCCATGTTATTTAAGTCTATTGTAATATACTCGACCAGCTAACGCTTGAAAAAATAAAAAATATCTGTAAAATACCTAATTCAAACAGTGTATCGTTAAAACAAACTTCAAAATGCATAAATTTATCAAGTTTAATCCGACCTTCAAAAAATTGAAACTTAAATTAACTTTTCAGTATTTTAGTCAATAAATTATTTGTTGGGAAATGTAGCTTAAAAGCTAGTCTCAAACTCAAACGATAGTATATATAAAAATAAATTATAAATAATAACTGATTCATGATCGATAACGATAACTATTAAATAAAAATTATCAATAATATCGTGAACGTTGCGTTTGTGGGTGTACTACTAATGTTCACAGACAGACAGACATATTAGGTAATCTTATAACGTATGGCTCAAGTGAAAAACGGTAATAAATATATACATTATACATACCTCTACATACATGCCTAAAGCTGTCATGTCCACATTCAACAAACACACATAGGTACATAAAAATATTGGTATGTAATAGGTTACTAAACAGTTTGGATGGT
This sequence comes from Entomobrya multifasciata, assembly GCA_034693345.1. Lineage (NCBI taxonomy): Eukaryota > Metazoa > Arthropoda > Collembola > Entomobryomorpha > Entomobryidae > Entomobrya > Entomobrya multifasciata. Next base: position 19,653 of record JAQFXM010002708.1, read on the forward strand.
TGAGTGAGGATAAGTTTTTAATGGAAACGGGAAAACAGTGAACAAAGTAAAATACGAGTTATCTTTACAACGTCCCCCAATAGTAAACACACATGAAAGAAGGTGTATTAAATGTATACCATGTGTCATATAATAAACACATTTTAGTGTAGCCATACAAGCGTTAAAAAATGTGTAGACTTTCCAATTCGATAAATATTTGTAATGTTCATGACAAGAAAAAAGATTTATTGATTGTGCTTGAGTTATGTATACTTTGACTTGAAAATACCATGTCGTTTTCTTCGTCATCATCAGAAAGAACGAAAAAGAATAAAGCATGGGCGTATTTTCTGCAATAACTATTTGTATAGAACTTATTCATGTAGGCACGTTTAATACTAAGCTGAAACACAAGTTAAAGTACAAATACACCCAATGATCAGCAAGCCAGTAGTAAAACATATTTTGTCAGTAGTTGTTTTGTGTAGAGTGGATCTCATTTTTCCCTTTTTCCATTTCTTAAGTTTTTTCTTTAGCCTTCTCCTCCTCCTCCTGAGCTAGTGGAACATGAAAAAGTGAAAGCATCTTGGGACAAAGCATGTGCAATTCAAAAGAGGAAAAAAGACTCCTTGAGGACTCCTCCAAGTATTTGTATGTTGAGAGGAAAGAAAGTAACAGAGAGAAATAACCTTCTGTGCACTGATAGTTCGTCTTTCTTTAAACAATATGCTTGCAAAATCGAAAAACTTGTGGGGATAGAAGTACAAGGATGACTTTCTATACATATTTAAACATATTACATACACATACAAGCCGAGTTAAACCTAAAAATGAATGTATGTCTTGATGGAAAAGCGTAAATCTTTTTAACAAAGCCAGAGACATTTTGTACATTTGGTCTTGGTGTAAATGGTAGTATAATGGTTGGTGTGTGGTGAAAGCTGATATGAAATGAAACAAGCCACAGCAAAGATGCCACTACTTACACACACTCTATCCAAAACAGTAATAAAAGAGTAAACTACTACCTTCTAAGAGTGTGTGTATATATGTTATTGTCTGCCTGCAGAATAAAGTAAAACTTTTTTTCAACAAATTTTATATACATTCGCCTATATTCTCATTTTTCTTTTACAGTTTTGTTAGTAAATGTCTAGTAGAGGAAGAGGAGAAAAGATTGGGATGCACTCGTGCACTTCTTATATTTTTCTGCACAAATCGTTCACAATAAGGCTTCCCCCACCCTACCACTACTTCTCTGTCTCCGTCTCCTTCAATTTTTCTTTTTTCTTGCAGAGTCATATGCATATGGCTTCAAGAGAAATTACTCTAGTGATCCCTTACTACTCTCTCCTTGACTTTCTCTCTTTTCTCTTTTGTGTCGATTTACATGCATCATGCAAACTTCTTGGCTTTAATACACAATGTCATGTTGGATTCGAAAGCTCAGATGCATGCATTGTATCGTATCGTTCACAAGGTTTCCTTCAGTCTGTTCACTGTTCCACTCCACATACATATGCAGTGCATGGAAAAATCAGCATAATTTATTTATTTTATTATGTTTCTTATTCTAACCCTTCTGCATCATAATATTTACAATACAATACATTAACCATTGAGCAATTTTTTAACCTGTTTAATTTTCTCAAACATAAACTTCGAAAATAAAGGATGATTTAAAAAAATCAATTCGCTCCATACAATTTTTAGTTCGCAAAAATAGCGATTTTGGCTTGCATACTGTAAATGTAAAATGTAACAATGGATAAATTGGAGATTAAAAGATTTATTTTACAAATTACAACTTTTCTAATAGTAAATTTTTCTACTGTGTCAAGTCATTTTATTTTGTGTTGCACATTTCCTTTTATGTAATGAAAAACCGTCATCACTTTTACCATAAGCGTTCAAATATCATAACTTTCAGAGCCCCCGCCTCCTTTATGTATTCAAAACAGAGAAAAATTATTTACTTGAAACTCTGCAATATTTATACATTTATCTTCATAACTGTATCAAGTAAAAAACTACAGTTTTGATCTTTTTTGTTAGTTTCCCCCTTTTTGTCTGCTATTTCAACTACTCGTCATCTATCTTTCCCTTCCACCCAACTCCTCCTACGTTTTACTTTTCCCATTGTTAAAAAACACTGTGACAGAGTTGAATACTGCCTGAAGGATGAGAAGTAAAAAGAGAAGAGCATGGCACACAACAATAATACGAAGAAAAAAACCCTCGTCTTCTTTCAATATTCCACGTTACAATTCCAACCACATTGAAGAAATTTATCACTTCCCCCGTCTCTCTAACTTTCTCTTACTTCGAGTTGTGTGCTTGTGTGTTTGAAACGCGGCTTGTAACTTAACCGAACAGCTACCAAAGAAAAAGGCCATGTAAGTGGCAAAATTTTCCTGTTTTATTTCCTCCACTTTAATGGCATTCTAGTATGTCGAGCAACATCTCATAACCGTCCATTTATTTCTCCTCTCATACTTTTGCTTTTTTGCCTTTATCGAAAAGAGTCAATAAGTACAGCAAATATCGTGTGTATATATAATGGTTTGGTAAAACCAGCGTGCTTTTACTTTATACAATATGTCAGCCTTTTCTATGAGTTTGTACGGTGTACTGTACAATACACTTTATACCAAATATTTAAGAAAATACGTACATATTGAAGAGGGAGAAACGAAAGGCCAAGACAGAAAATAATAAAGTATTAATTGGCTTTCATTTCATGACTATACATGCTTGTTTTTATTCAGTCCTTTTTCGTGTTTTTTTCAAAGTTTTATACTGTTTTATTTGTGAATGCATTCGGAAGATAATGTACAATTTCTTATGGAAGAATGATTGTGAATAGTTGAAAAAAGATACACAATATATCTGACATCACATCATGATCCTGATGCTCATCATGTTTCCTGTCTTCTTTTTTGAGAGGGTCGAGAAAGTACGGGTTTCGTCATGCATTTTATTATAAGTTACAAGTTGCGATACCACTATGATTGGTTTTATTGGTTTTTATAAGTACATCAGAAGTTAATGCATAATGCAAAAGGACGCTTGCTGCGGCAGACTGACTTTGGTATAACGTACATATTTACAATGTTGAATGTATGCGTGAACACTATTGAGTACGGTATGCACAAGGAGTTTTTGTAATATTAGTTTGCCATCGTCAAGACCTTTTTTATTTATTTTTATACTTCCATCACCCCTCCTTCCTGTCTGCCATATCATGGTCAGCAGCAGTATGTCGTTTGATCTCCTCTCCACAGCAAAATGACTGTTCAGTACATCCGATTTTGTGGCTTTATCTTTATCTAAAGCAAACGGATGTCATGTCATGATTTAGCTCCAGTAATCAATCTGATATCGGCTTTATAAGTCAATCGCTCCAAATATTATGGTCTTATAGAAACTTTAGACTTTCAGCGGAAAATAATGATTATAAAACTTAATTTTAAATAGCTAAATATTAAATCCCTTACTTGACATATTTTGCATACAAACATCTCAAATTTATCGGTCATTGTGTTTTAAGCCATTTTCCTTGTAAATTGAATCCTCTTTACTCTTAAACTTTTCACCTTTTAGCTTGTTATTTGCAGTCCCTGACTCCTGAAATAATACTCCCACAAAGGTCTTTGCTCTAACAAAAGAACTATAAACAGACAGAATAGACATGAGCAGTATTTTCAATGGAGGGGTATGTCCACAATGCTAATTATTA
>JAQFXM010002709.1:0-23371 GCA_034693345.1 Entomobrya multifasciata
TAAAAGTGAAATGTAACCCTGCTTGCCATATTTTGTAGATGGGTTTTTATATAAAAAATGTATGCCGACATTATTTAAATATTCAAACCGCCGTAATTTTTCTGGAGTCCAATTAACCAGTAAATCTGGACATTGAAAATTTCTTTGTTTTGCTACCTTAGACCAGGTGCGGGGATTACGCAGTTTAAAAATGACACTGCGCTTTGCCCTTCCTGACACGTTATAGAAGTCTATACCCATTTCAGTAGCATAGCGCATGCCGTAAAGCGAACACAATATTGCGTATTCCAATTTTCTTTCTCCACCAAACCTAATGTTTATGAAAAAAGATTTTTTTTGTGCCAAATCACTGTCGTTGAGATAGCCATAGGTCCCATGCATGCATGATTCCCAAAAAGCTCTCTTCTCAGCAAAAGCAGCGTCTCCAGGCATGATGTTTGTCACAAAAAAATACTTTATCAGCAAAATCCAAAAATAGTGACGTGACGATGATGTCTCGAGTCAATCTTATCTGCAAAGATGGATAAAAATGAGACAATGTAAAATGTATTATTATTGCTTATTACGCTGCAGTGTGTCTCAAGCTTTTTAAGAGAAAAGTAGAATACCAGCAATCGTAGTTCACTTAATTAAAGTAAAATGGGCGTTGTCCTGTTACTTTTTCTTATACTGGTCTTAAGTGACCCCGGAAGGTGTTGTCAAAGGTTTTCGCAGTGTGACGACTGTGTCAGTTCACCAAATTGTGAATTTATTTTATTAAAAACTTATCAGACCTACTGCGTTTCAAACACAGCAAGAATTGAAGATGTGAAATTGTCGTTTGACAACCCGAAGGCTTGCAAGAGTTTAGAAAAAATTTTGTCAAGTAAGTTTAATGTTACTGATTGTGCACAATAATTCTAACTGACACTGCCAAGTGAACTTATCGAATCTTTTTATATTTACAGGATGGCAGTTGCGCAATAGCAAGACGACTACCCCCGTACCACCAAAAACGTCACGAGAACCCACTTCCTCTGCCACCACCACCATCACCACACCAGGACCCTTGGTTTTCCCAAGAACCTATCCTACAAACAAATCTATTAGTAAAGGACTACCACAAATCAAATTGACTACATTAGATGGAGTTGGGAATAATACTCTGACGAATGAAAGTGAAGGAGGCGGCCCCTTCCGAACAACCACTCCTCCAACCAATTGTTCACTCGTTCTAGATAAAAAACAGGAAACCACCGTTTTAACTACCCAGGAAACTAGAAAAGACTTGACAAGAAATTATCCCTTTTCTAAGGCAAGAGAAGTAATGTTTCGAGTACCATTCTCGTCTGACTGTGACCAGGTATTCAGATTTGCAATAATTAAAAATTACACAACATGTATGCAAATTCAATGCATATTATGTATGTATATCTTGCAGAAAAACGAAACCAAAGCATTGTTGGCATACACGGCTGCACTTTGTACTACTGCAAAGCTAACAAGGAGATTAACGCATGAGAACCTGGGGGAAAGAGAAACGTTTTGGTTACTAAGCAACCGAGCTTTGGATTTCAACCAAACATGCAAGATTATCGAAAAAAATCACAAAAAGTGCAGAAGCAAGTCACAAGAGGAACCAAAATATTTGCTTAAATATGTTATTTATGGACCCAGGTCGCCTTTGTTTGTCAAGCTAAACTCTAGTTATTCCTGCCCCTCTAATGTAAGTTAAATATTTCTGTATACTAGTATTCCAAGACACTTGTTGCATTTTATACTTTTAACCTTTTTTGCAGTTTTGGTATGACATAAATGTATACCAAAACATTCCGAAAAGCACGACCGGCAAAAATACAACCGTTTTTTATCAATTTTTTTGTGCCTGCATAATTTGCAGTATGAATGATCCATTTTAAAGCACTGATTTAATATTTTATTCACAGGTCTCAACAGAACCCAAAATCGATAGACTTTGTAGAAGTATTTGCTACCTTCGAGAGAAATTTCTAACTGTTTATGAAACGACAGTTTTAAATGCTTTTGATGTGAGCTGGGGATTGGGAAATATTTCCTTTCGTTATCCATTTATTTGCAAAGCACTCAAAGTGAGAAAAGGAAAGTGTTATGGTAAAAAGGTGTATAAGTATATTTAGTTAGTTTAATAATGCTTTTTCATGTGACGATGATACAGAAGAGTGATGACTATGACATATGTATGTACTTAATCATGATTTATTATGCTCGTGTATCGTGCATGTTTGTATATATTGTAACAACAAAATAATGAAAGTGTATGATATAAATAGTTTTCAATGCTCATGAAAAATAAAAAGCCGATGAACCAATTTTTTAACAATGTTTAAATATCTTTATTTAATGTATCGCAATTCTCGAGTCACAAATTTACTGAAGTTGGTATTCAATCAGAAAGTCAATGAGGCATAATAGTTTGATTTATTATTTTAACAAAATCAAACTGCTACGTCTCAATGATTTGCTAAGAGAAATATTATAATAACATAAATAAATACGTTTTAAATAAATTTGAGTCCATTCTTTCCATTTGGTTATTCCTTCAAGTTGAACTGATTATCTCGTCGTACATTTGCGCGTATGGTCCAAATGATATAACTTCACGCTTGAATCCATTCGTACAAAACACCACAAAATAAAGTATATAGTTGTTCCTTAATTTACGTTTCCGATTCTGTTGACTTTTTGTTGAAGAGACAAATAACTTTCCTGAGCAAACCACGAGCTTTGTGATATTATTTTACAAAAAGCTCATGGCTTGCTCAAAAAAGTCGTTCGTCAAAAAACTGAAAACATAACCAATTAATATTATGTATTTAAAAAATACTACAAAGCTAAGCAATGATGAGGATTTCGGCTTGCCGATTTAGCCAATTTTCAATAGAGGATTCGTAGGATACCTTTATAAAGCAGACATTATAAAGCTATCCAATACCTCTAGATCCCCCAAACCACCACCAGGAATAAAAGAAGGGGATCCCCAGAATTTCAAGAATGCACCCAAATCTTGCCATGCACAATACACTGGCACTTCACAAAATTTGCTTGCACCCTCAAAATTCTGGGAAGAAAATGAAGAAGAAATAGGAAAGACTCAGAAATTCCGAAATTTTATGTATCAATAAGATAAAGCAAATCAAGAGGTTGTTAAGATAAATAATTTGATAGATGATTCTTTTGAAGGTTAGATATAATACAGATATATGTGGAATGACAAACTATAAAAATCTAATTTAAAAAAATCATTAAAACCAATAATAAAATTTTAATAGGAAAAATTTGCAGACAAATTTGCGCGCATTTGCAGTGGTGGTGTATTGTAAAATATTATACCAATCCTCCTAGTTTAGGATTTGTCCAGCATTTTACTGCACACTTATCCCAAGCGATTTCCATATTTCTGTAAATGATGTATATCACTTTGCCTGGCGTGATGAAGATGGGATTCACGGTATTGTAAAAATGTAATGCATACAAAGCGATAATTTTTAATGCTGATTTTGTTGCAATTACATCTCCTTTGGAAAGCTGTTTAATTCCGACCATAAGCGTATACGCGATTGTCGCCTGGTAAGGGAATACGTAGGATGATAATGTTTGAGCTGGATTGTCATCGTGTTGTTGTATGAGTACCCCGGCGAGTACTTTATAATACTCTCCTTAACAATCACATGTTGGGTGAGGGTTGTTGAAAAAATTTAATTGCCAAATTAACTCCTTAAGTTTTGGTTGAGCTGATAATACTCTAGGCTAAAGTAAATAGAAGGAAGGCGACACTTTTCAATCCAGGGGCTTAACTTAATTTTATAATCTGTGACTTCATTCAAACAAGACAATTTACAAGATCCCCATGCATCTTTCATATGTGAAAAACGTTATTTTACATTTGTGCTTATAGTAGTAATTAATCTGAACGAGCAAGTGTAAATAAAGTTATCGAATCCACTGTATACTTCCTCAAAACAATGCCAGCAAATCCCTTTTTGTGGGGATCGCTTTTGCATATAGTATGGCAGACACTGTGCACACGCACCTTTGATGATTACATGAAATTCTTCTACTGCTGACTTGAACTTTTGCTTTTCAATTTTACGATCTAATTTCGAGTTTTTGTTTAGGTATAAAATATTTAACAAATCTAGAAGAAGAACAATTTTACAAACACATTTGTCTTTATAATTTGGTAAATAATGCTTCTCAACAGCAGCATGAATTTTTCTCATATCCTGATTTACGACTTCCATTATTAATTTTCAAAATCGTGATGGTAAATATTTCGAAAGGCTAAAGGTAAACATATAATACACTTATCCCACACCTCTTTTATGTATGTATATATTTGTAGAGTTGAAGTTATAAAACCGTTTCTGGGAAGCCACTCAGGAAAAAAACTTTTTAGAAAACTATCTAAAGCTAGAATTACTCTGTAATGACAAGAAGTACATGGTGCACCTTCTAGTAAAAAGCAATGTTCAGCAGAACATATTTTATAGATATGCTGCAGAAATGTAACATAAACATCCGAAATTCGTTGGAAAAAGTCTTCTTCGTTTTCACATAAATAAACGAGCAAATTAAAGTGCTCTGGTTTGTAGTGATAAACCAAACAAATAAGCAATTGAAAAAAAAGATTTGGGCATTTAATGCACCCACTATTACTGTATTTATTTTTCACAAACTTTTCAACTTTGTCCAAAACTTCTATATTTAACTGAAGGAATGAAGTGTCTAATACCGCACTGGTGAAAGATGAGTTGAAAAATGAATTAGAGTCAGGTTCGCCTGCCATTACAATTTTCAAGCTCCACGTTTAAATCATCATACAAATTACCTATATCTGGCATAATAGTAGTTTCGAAAGTTAAATTGTATTCTTTAAAAAAGTCAACATGAATAGTTGAAAAGTCTCTAAAACATATTATGCAACATACACTGGGCGATGAATTATGTTCTGCACGACAAGCTAAGAAATTGCACCTGATTTTTATGTATCTTGTGTATAAACTTGCAACGAAAAAGGTGTTTAAAATATGCTGACGCTTGTTTCGTATGCAGTGTTTAGCTAACAGCTGAATAATTTTTTTTACATATTTTTTAAAATGGATATTACAGACTTGTACAGGATTAAACTTACAAATAATATCTTCAATTAACTCGGTGCAGGGCGGGTGATGTAGCAAGTCGTCACATTCTTCGTTACAGGTTAAGTTGCACGTGCTTCCTGTACTTGTCGTTGGAAATTGAAAAGGACGAGACCGTGCCATTTGTCAGCAAACACAAAAACAGTCTGGACACCCACCACACGCACAATCCGGTATTCCGCTGCCGCAATTGCAGTCAGGTGCACTGCTGCACAACCCACAACAATTACACGAGTGATAGCCCAGTTCGGTATAATTGGCAATGTTAGGGCAATTGCAGCTGCAATATTCAAGAAAGAAATTGTATATGTTATTTAAAATATTTTGGAACCACGATACCTCCGTCATGCTGTTTTCTTTCCAAGATATTTATGCTTTTGGGAATGTATCTTATGCTGGGCTCGAATTTTCCGAAAGAATTGGGCAACTCTGTGCATTGCGTAGGGGTTCCTGGGGTATAAATTTTCTGTTGTCTCATAAAACCATTGGACATGTAGAGGTGAACATTTTAAGCACTGTGTTGAAAAATACACCGTGTAATCTTCTAGGGAAAATTCTTCGGGAACAGTTTCTTGTGCAGGTGGATCAACTGAATATTTTGCAAGAAGGGTTTTTTTCCAATGAGGGCTATGTAAAGAATTGTTGTCGATGGAGTGTGTCTCATTGACACAGTCCATTATATGTCTTTGAAAATTTCTTCCAAGGCCAAAATATTTGGATCTATTTTAGTACATTTACTAATTATATCTCCTGCTGTGGAGAATACGAGAGCACAGAGTTTTAAAAAGTTATCTGTATTAGTATTTTGATTGGGGAACAAAGTCGAAAAAAATATCTTGAAAAGTAGTAAACAGCCGGCACAACTTGACGAATGGCTTTCAGGAATGGGAAGGTTTTTAGGTATTGAGTAGTTTAAGGACTTTTTAAAAGTGGTTCTTCGCTTTGAAATCTTCTTTTTATATATACCTGGAATCTTTTTCCCCTTCGATCCAGTTCCATGAAGTTGTTTCTGATAAGTCATTTTTATAACGCAAGCAAGGTTATTAGCGCACAAGTACAAAACACAAGCGGAGTACTTGTTGACGCTGCCCAACTGCTTGATGTAAAAAATGTGCAGTTTTTTAATTGCGATTGCTTACAAAGTTGTTTTTTGTCAACTACACCATTAATGTGGTTATGAATACATAAGCATTCTAACACTGTACACGCTTCTGACAGTATAATGGGCGAATTTAAAGGAATTTCTGAGGAAGATTTCACACATAGAAATTCGTGCTTGCTGTGAGGATATAAGGTTTTCAGAAATATATTCTTGCCTTCAATGCACTGAAAACATTGTTCAATAATTGAACTTTTGCTTAAAATTAATATTGTGAGAAAAATGAAACAAAGTTTCATGACTGGTTTCTTTCCTTAATTTGATCTTTTAATTTGATAAGCGCCCAACTTAATTTGGGTGAATACTCAACTGAAGGTGCTTCATTAATTATGTATGACTGACAGTTGTTTTCAAGTTCCTTTTTCTCAAAGACTAAATTTAAAAACACGACAGGGAAACATGATAACACGACGGATGTGTAATGGTCAATGGAGCAAAAGCCCATCATAACATCACAAACAATGTCTAGACATTGCAAATTGTCTATATGTGGGCTAATTTCCGGACAAGAAAGTATATCACGCGCAAAAAATGTTTTTAAGAATAAGATTGATGATATCTGAATAATTGCGTACTCATTAAATGAGTCAAAAGGAAACTCAGTATTATTTAAACTTCGATTAAACTGTAGCAACTTTGATAATAATTTACTTAATTGCGTCGAACGTTTTTCCCAGTCTAATTCAGTAACACTCTGCTTTTCAATACATTTAAATGAATTTTGAATTTTATTGCTGTACTCTCTTACGCTTGAATTGAATGAACTGGTATCCGACCTTAGCTCTGTCACAAGCTCAAATGCAAAGAACAATATATCATTTAGTTCTAGCATTGCATGCATAATTTGGTACAGCTTTTAACTACCTTTGGTATGGTAGATTTCTGTTTGCATACGATATTACAAAAAAGAAAATGAACAAAGCGCTTTACTTTTTTATCATTAGAATCTTTGTCGTTTGAAAACCGTTGCAAAATGCTTTTCAATGAATGTTTTTTTAATAAAAAATATGAAAAATAAATGACATATTCTCCACACGTTTCCGCACTGTCAGCTTGAATTTGTCTACTATTTTTATTCATGATAATATAAGGTACTTTTATACCATAAAATTCCAAATCTTTCCCATATGAGTCAATAGTGTAACAATAAGTTTTACCTTTACTTAAATAAGCATATATCAAACACCAATGACCATAATTACTCGTATTAAAAGAGTCTAATATATTTATACAAATAATTGATGGGCGGTCCTTAGACACATATGCTTTTTTTAATTCGTTACGTGCTAAAACAAAGACATTTGCTCTACTACAACTAATATGATTTAAAATATACTCAATCTGTATAGTATTCATTATGACACAAACACTTGGTTCTTACCAATTGATATTATTTTGGGCATTACATAAAAAACGACAGCATTCAAATTGACATTCGTAGGATTCTTGAAAGTAATTTGTATCTTTACTATACCGTCTTTTTCTAGTTGGTATCGGTCACCTTTATTATTATTATATTGGAGTGGGATCAAAAACATACCATACTTTGTAAACTCGTCCATAGTAATGTCTGGCGACTCCCCTTTTGCGTTCGTTATATTCATTAAATGTCTATACGTACGGAAGAATATATGTTGACTGACATCCAACTTCATGTCTGTAAAATAATGGGCTTCACCGTTTACATTAAGATTTACGCTTGAAATCCCAAAGTGTTTAAATCTGAATGGGCTTTTGCTTGGTGTTCCTGTGAATGCAGTCGATTCTACGAGACCCAGTACCACCATGCTAGGAATACGATGGAATAAGGTTTCTGAGCAATGAGTAAGGACCCCGGAAGCAATCTGATAAGATACACAATCATAATCGTTTATTGGATACTTGAATAGAGAACCCCTGTTCCATAAATTTTCATGTTCTGCCATGATTTTAGAATTAATTACATGCCTTTTAAGGTCCATATACGTATCCAAAATTTCAATTTTGTCTCCAAAAACGTTTCCTGCTGTAGGGTCTTGTCCAAGTAAGTAAAATGATGGGTTGTTCATCCTCATGGTAATTCTAATCGAAATATTGGGAGCAATGAATCGATCAGATTCAAACAAAGCATGATTAAGTTTAGCGTAAATTTCAAATACTCCATTTTTCTGAAGTTGAAGAAGATTTTTATATGTTACAGAGTTTTCAGCGACATCAGTTTCACTGGTTTCCGGAACTAATTGTTCAGTCTTATAAAACGACGTATTTCGGTCATGACCACTTCTTAAAACTCTGTTAATGTATGAGCTATATGCATACAAATTTGACCCATTTCCAATCGAGACGTTTGACAATTGAATATCCAGGTTGGAGAATAGTGTACTGGCAATTAAATTGACTGGACATGTCTTACTTGTGGCACCTACCGGTTTTTTGTCCTTGTCGACAACACGGCACCTCAGGTACAAGTACGAATCATTTAATTGTGTATAATATATACTCGATGCTGGAATGTGGTACTCCAGACAAGAAAAGTCAGAGGGCTTAAATGATGGGTAAACTTTTTCCAGATGAGATGAAACAGTTGAAACGTCTGTTGGACCAACCCTTGTGAGGTTTAGGCACGTTTGATATGCAGGTGAAGATCTCAATGACTGCGATTCAACTGCTCTTTGAGCATTAGCCTCCATACTAGTTTTTTCGCTTTACAACTTTTTTCCCTTTTTTCTGTTTGGAAATTTTCCGTCCTTTGGTCTGAATTCCAGCGTCTTTATGCTTTTTTCTTTTCTTTGCCGGGGATTTAGCTGCAGGATTCTTTCGTCCAAAACCAACCTGAATATTTTTCTTATTTGGTGACCTTTTCTTTCCCCGAGAAGTGGATGCCTTTTTGATTTTTTGGATGGGAATGAGGTCGTCTGGTAGTTCAGATGTGCTACGTTCCATGTCTAGGGAACAAATACGACCTCTTTCCTTGTCATCAACGCATTTTATAGGTTGTGTCATTCTGGGAATTTTTTTCTGAAGCTTAGTGTGATCAAGCTGGGGGTCTTTGAGTAGGGAATAAACTCGTTCTGGTCACTTACGATGGATATCGTAATTTGAGATGTCACCTCGACTGCAATGTCCTTATATATCAAGCTGGTCGGGACAAATGAATTCTCTACATTACTTCTCTGTAATCGATTAAGTACATGTAAAATATTCATTTCCTTTGAACCATAAAATTGTGGTTGTATAATGTCACATAAAATAAACACCTTTGATGATGATCTTTTTTGAGTGTCTTCAAAAAGAAACTCATCAATTTGTGCAGGATAAAAGTTGTTGGTATTAAGTACAACTGTTCTGGAGCCTTCTAGCCTGAAATCCCGTGTTAGTCCCAAAAAAGCATTCAAGTATGGACTCAGTATTATTCTCGTGCCATCCTGAACCTCAAACTCTAGGGAACGTGTTGCAGGTTTAACAACAAGACTTACATCTATATCATTTTCTGTTAAAGCTGCAGCAATATGATTTATGACAGTGTTGACAGTTTGTGTTCCAACAAGCTGTTCCAAATCAATCTCTTCCTGTTCATAAATATATGCATCAATATTTCCCAATAAGCACTTTTCTAGTTTATCAAAATAGGTGTCATCAATATCAATGTCGTTATCATATTCACCTGCGTGCAGAATAGTTGCAGTTTGCCCCAATAATGTGTTTATAGGTGACGGTAAAGACAGCTCATATCCCTTGACTGGGGGATCAAAGTTTATGTGTATTTTATCCACTTTTCCACGTTTAAAGGTGATTTGAAGATCCACGTGCATATTTTGGGAAGCCAAAGCAGTTTTTAAATTGTTTAAGAAATTAATGTAGTTATCTTCGTCTTTTTGAACGGGGAGGAGGGAACGTGATGATGTTTGCACAGTTATTTTGTTATCCAGTAAAGGTAAGTTGAAAAAAGGTCTATTTTCATCCTTCCGTATCACAACTGGTGTAAAATCGGGCCTGGAATAGGTATCTGTAAAATAAATAGATGTTAAAGCAACTTCGTATCCATTTAAATTTAGTGGACGGGGAAGTGTATTAGAAAAATGGAAATTTGTGTTGAATGGATGCAGCGCATGTTGCAAATTGCTTTGTAATGTAACACTGAACGATGATGGCGTTCTATCCATTTTAACCCGCTCTACTGATTTCTTCTTTGGTGAATGAAGAATCCAAAATTTTACCGTCCTCTGTTTTCAGTTTGTAACTGTACACTGGGTACGTGGGCTTAACTTCCGCAATGCGAAAAATTTGTTTTGAAAAATTGGGAGAATAATATTTTTTAAACACCACTCTTTTTGCTGACAACCGGACCTTGTCGTCAATTTTATAAACTGGTGGAGGTCGTTTTGTATTCACCAGCTTTTTATACAAATTGGAAAAGACTTCACCTTCATTTTGCTTATTAACAGAAATTGGGGCAAATTGATGCGCGCTGTGCGGCGTAGTGTTATGCAATTTTACAAGTTGTGGCAAAATTTCCAAATAACGCTTTGTGTTATGTAAAGTGAAGAACTTGTAAATCTTATTTTTTAAATTGCGAATCATATTCTCTGCCAACGCTGATTTCCGTTGGGTTTTTGATACATAGTACGTAATATTATGTTTTGCAAAAAATTCTTTTGCAATTTTGTTGTTGAACTCACCACCACCGTCAAAATTCCAGGATTTGCATACATATTTAAGCTCCTTTAATGCCTGAGATAACCCACGCACAGTCTCTTTAGCGGTTTTATTTTTCAAGGGAACAACGCTTAAGCGCCTTGAAAACATGTCAATAGTGACCAGGAGATATTTAAAGCCTCCATTATGCCTACTTAGCTTTTGAAAGTCAGCCAAATCGGATGCATATGTAATTCCTGGTCCATTAACGATAATAGCCGGCTTTGGGTATTTGTTTAACAATCGGCGGTGCATAGAATAGCTTGGTATTTTAGATAAGGAAACGTCCAATGCCTTTTGATCGAAATTCCCCCCACGAGCCTTTTTAAAAGCTGTTAAGGATGTGAGCGCTGTCCTCTCTCTTGTATTTTTCCATAGGCGAGCAGTGTATGCATCATTCACTGCTTGCTTTTTTACTTTTTTTGCCATGATTATTCTGAATTAGTTTAGCTACCTTGGGCGCAACTAAATTAATAGGAACATTTATTTTTTTAAGGTATTCCACGAAATTATCAAACAAAACTGGCTTTTCACCTTTTAGTGTAGCGGAATATATAACATAGCTGACTACATTAAAATGCATTTGCATTTCAGGTATCATTGTGCTAGATATACCTATAGGGTTCCAGCTAATACCATTATTTGACAATACGTCCAACAGTCCCTGACATTTGTTCCTTTCTTTAGTCTTAAGGTGCCCCAATAAATCCTTTGGCTCTGATGAAGCTTGCATGATTTTGTTGTACAATGCCTCATCTACCAAGTAGTACTTATCGTAAAGCCGCTGATCCGACATGCTTAATTTCGTCTTGTATAATACGAGATATAATTGAATATATAACGCAACGCACGGCGTCTCTTTCTTTAAGGAAAAGTTCCCTAGCCAAGTCACAATCAACACTATTTTGAATTGGATCAAGTGTCTTCTTGTCTTTTATCCAATTTAATTCATGGGAAACACGAGCGCATAAAATAATTACTTTAAGCTGCTCTCTGGATGCCAATAGAATGCGGTTTTTGTATTCATTTGCTTCGCTTTTCATTACAGCATGCAAAAAGTCAAAATTATCCATAAGGACATCCATTCTATTATTTTGGCATAAATATTATTGAACCTCGTTTTGGGAAAATGAAATTCCTCCAACGATACTTTTCATCTATTTGAGGATGAAGGCACAGCAGAAAATATCCAAACTTGCTTTTATTTACACAATACAGATATACTTCAAGTATAGCCCTCCACTGTGTAGGATAGACCTGCCTAAAAAAATGTTGAATTTGAGTTTGATGATTATTTTTCAAGAATATAAAGTTATGACAATTTAACACAATGCCCCTAAATTTAGCTGATGGGTAAAGGAGTTGTGTGTTGAACAATATCGAGAGCTTTTCGTGATGTGACCTCCGAATAATTACGTCCAAGATATATGTACTATAATTGGTTAGAGAGCTTATCAAGAAATCGTCATAACATATCAGCGTATGGCTACTTTGGTATTCAGCCAATTCAGCTTCCAAGTTTTCAATGCTATCTACAAAAATGATCTCTTTATCCAATTTTCTAACACGGTCAAACATGGGTTGATTATTTTGTATCAAATAAAGTACCCTATCTACTTTAGTATCAAATACTTTGTTTCTGTTAATGCATATTTCAAGACATAAATTACTTTTCCCAGCCCCCGTACTACCAATAATTAGGGTGTTTGATAACGAAGGCAGAGCAAAAGAGGCGGGGCGAGATTCACACATTATTTTGATTGATGGTAATTAGCTTTTGAGTAATTACTTTGTCAAGCAAAGGTTTCACGTGGGAAATGCGATCTTTGAACCGCAACCTGTCCAATATTTGACTTGCACAATCTGAATTTCTATATTTCGCCCAACACTCTTCTTCCGCAATAAAATGTTTAATGAAGAACAAAAATTCCACGTGCTTTTTCCCGTGGGACATTTTGTTAATTATGATATTTTTGCAATAAACAGAACGTTTATATAGTAGATGCTTCATGTAAGCCTACTGGCACACTATCAAATTTGTTAATAAAAATGCGCGACCCACAACTCAATGATAACGCCCTTTTGTATTTTTTCTGTAATACTGAATCCAAATTTTTGTTTTGCACTGTATAATATTCACATATTCCATCATCCAAGCCATCTAGAATCTTCAAGTAACGCTCATGAGCCAATTTCATTTTCGTACCCTTTGTTATTTCCCTACCACAAGAAATACATGAGGCTTTATCATGTTCATTGCACTGATTAGGATAGATTTCAAACAAGCTATAAGATTTTGGCTTTAATGCGACATAGCTTTTGACGTAAATAGCTTCTAATTTCAATATGCCAGGTAAATACTGTTTACTATCATCAAAAATTTCGCAACATTTAGGTACTTGAGAAAAATCGATTCGCGAACTCAATTTTCTCAAGTCTGAATACAGAGTTTGCTCAGGGTCGGCTATATTTAGGCATAAAGAATCGGTCTCGCATAGTAGCAGCCTTACACGTGACGCAAAAATGCGTTTAAAATGCAAATAATAATCAGTGTAAAGTTTAAGCTTGGAAGCCTGAAGTATATGATATGCTATTAAAATATTATTGACTACCAAGCTCTTCTTCTTCTTTAAACAAATCATCATGAGACATTCATTTATTGATTTTGCATCTAAAAATGATGCTTTTGCCAAATATTTAGTAGCTTGCCGTTCATCAGATGTCAAAACAACTCTCTCATTTAACCCATGTGACATGAAATTTCCAATTACCGTGTTACCAATTAATTTCATAATATTTGCATGCAATTTGGACTTTGCTTTTAATCTACCTTCCAAACACAGGTTCATAAAAGGCTTCATGTGTTGTTTAGTTTTATAACTAATGACATGAATTACTTTTGTCACAACAAGCCCCATTTTGATGCATAATAATAAATGATCTCCAGACAGCCATGCTTCATTCTTGTCCAATACATTTAGTCCTACTCTGTGAGTTACAATATTTTCTGGGCTTTCCCAATTCTCATTTTCCATAATTTGTTCCAAACCTGATCCTCCTACTAATTCACGTACAGGTACTAGTGGAAATTCCTGAGTATTTATTCTAGCAGCCATTGGGTACTTTAATGAAACACATAATATGTAAAACATACCATTTTTACTTCCAGAATCCATCACATCAAATTTTCCTACTTCCTCTGGTGAGTAGAGTTTATAATCGGAATAAGGAATGTCACTTCCCAAGCAGGAAAGGTAGCAAGATCTGTAATCAAGAAAAATTACTTCTTGAATTTTATCAGGTGGACAGTCATTATCACCCAATCTGGGACTCCTAATGTTTACATAACGACAATTGACAAATGAAAGTCCTCCAACTATAGAATTTCGTAAAAGCCGATATAATTTCGGACACTGTAATGTTTGGTAGTCTGATTTACTGACAAAATGAGCCGCTCCAAATGCATATGCGGAAATGCTCAAATCATTCAATGGGTATAATCCAAAAATGGAATAACAAAACTGTGCATAATCCATTAAAATATCTGCAAGTCCGTAAACATTAGCTTTTAACGTATGCAAGCTATAGTCTTTTAAACTGGCACAGTTAAGCGTTGTATAAGCTTTACATGCCTGTCTGTGTAACGAGTCTGAAATTACCCCATTTGCGTGAATATCATAATAAGGACTTTCTGGTAATTTTTCTTGATCCAAATCATCTTCATTTTTTACATGCAAGTTTGGAAAAGGCAATCCATTTCTTACTACATCAAGTTTCTCGTCCGTGTCAAAGACAGAAGTCAACAGGTTTAATTGTGTTTTGTCTGTATTTTTTAACAGGTCATAAATGTTGGAGCTCATGTGCATCTCAGTGTTTACAAATGTTATTTTGCGATCAATTGTAAAGCTAAGAATACAGTCAGTGCTACGGTGAGGTATTATCGAAACTTTTTTCAACCCTTTATGACTCAAGTTTGAGAGTATAAAATTAGCATGCCGAGATAGCCCATGAGAAAATACAAATATTTTCTTTTGCTGTACCATAACTTGTTACAATTTGAACATAAAAAATTATTTTTTATGGACGAATTATGGTGCGAATGATTGATTGTGATTGGGTTTTTCTTTGTAATTTCACTTTTACATGAATCACAAATTTTTACTAGTTTTGCTAATCGCCGTTCTTCCGCATTTGTATATAGTGGAAGCTGGCAAGTGATCATCTTATCATACAAATGATAAGCATTTACAAACAATAAGTCATTGAACTTGCTTATCGCATTGTTCCCTAAATAAGATTCTTCAAAAACAATATGGTTTTTACAGTCGAGACCCACCATACAAAACCCAAGTACACCAAATTTATAACTTTCTCCAATTTCCTCCTGGCTACAGTAAAGGAAGTCGAATAAAATGATGTATGGTGGAATTAATGACCGGAAATACTGAGTGTACTTGTATGTATTTTCAATAGGAAACGAGATTTCAGCATTTTCATTGGATATACAACTAGCTAAATGATGCTTATCTCTGTATGGGCAAGCACAGAAATGACAGATTCCAAGAAATCCTCTCTTTTTACTGCAAAAAAGGTTTCCGGTTTTATCAATGTGACAAAATGCATTGCATCACGTCGATATTTTTTTCTTAAATTACGCGGAAGATGAGAACGAGTGAGCAGTAACAATGAAACTTTATCTTTACACGAGTACTTTGAAGTTCTATACGGAATTATTCTGTCTAACCGCTTTGCATATTTGTAAATAGTCAAAGACAAGTTGTTTTTTATTTCAAATGTAGTCAGTTGAGATAGGTCATCACCAAAGCCTGCATCAACATTTTGCAAGTTTCTTTTTTTAACAAAGCTGCTCGATGTATTTGGTTTCTCCATCATTCTACGCAATCTCTTCTTGTCATAACCTTTGCATTCTTCCAAATTTTTCCCATTTAATTTTACTTCACGCCAATATAATCCAATGATAACAGCAATTTCAAAACATTTGCCCTTACTTCGATTATTAACAACGCCATGCTTGCCTTTCAAATTGCCCATCGGAATATATGACCTGCCGACTCTGGGCTGGAACTTGATTATTATAATGCTTACTTTTTTAACATAAAGTAATTGCAAACCTGATAATTCAGATGCCATCAGCATTATAAGTGCGTTCAAGTATCTTACACAACTATCCAAAGTACGGTCTATGAAGTTAGGGTGACCTAATCTAAGCAATCCGCTTGGATATCTCTTTTGTACATGGTTAGATGTGCGGTTATCAAGCATTACAAGCTCGACTACAAGCTTTACACGTAGTCCTGTATGCAAGTGTAAATATGAGGATAAAAGATTATGCAATGGAGATCTTATTGATTCTACTGCATCATCAATCAAGACATGCATTCCATCTTCAAATATTTTAGAGTAGACACTTATAGTATCTCGAAGTGAGCTGGACTCTTTTACAAAAACTGGCTTTCCATCTTTTGCAATGGGCATATTAATACCATCTCTTCCTGCACCAACTTGCACAGGCGAAGGCAATATACAATTGTGATATTCTTTATTGTAAAATGTTTCCCCGCACACGTCACAGTCGTGTATTATCGCATTGTGATGATTGAGGGATTCTAAATCTGAAGTTTTAAAGGAACAAAGTCCACAAGCAAATCGCTTCAATATTTTTTGTTTTGACATTTTATTCAAATTTTCTTTTTAATCGTCGAAGTAATTCTAACAACAAAGGATTATTTATTTCAGGATTTTGCAAGATACGGCTATAATAAATTTCAAACTCCTCAAAAGGTGTCAGGCTGTGAAAATGCTCTTCACACAAAATTCTGTCGATAATAGTTTGTGGATTCCGTATTTTGTCTTTTTCGTCGCAATCGTCACAGATTCCAGTAAACGTTTTGTCCTTGTCCGGGTAGAATTCAATGTCACAAATGTCACAGTCAAATGCCTTTTTCATCGCTCAGCAAATATTTTTCCAAGGGTAAATCTGAGACAATGACCAAATTTTTAGAGTCTCGCACTCTGCTAAGTGCAGTGTAAATTTTCTTATCGTCACGGTAAGAAATATTATTGAAATTTATTACACATGAATCAAATGACTGACTTTGGGCCTTGTGAACTGTGATTCCATATGATGGAATTAATGGAAATGTTTTTATCCTTAAATCAGTTTTCAAATGTTCACAGTATTTTTTTTCTTCTTGTGCACAAACGGGAAACGAGTTGTCTTCTGTCAATGTCGCACCGTCATACTGTGAGAAGATAACGGAAATGAAGCGTGGAAAGTTGTCATTTACAGAATCAAAATAAAATTCTGATATAATTCCTTTCGCCCCATTAAATAATCCTTTGTTGGTGACAATATTTTTTAGTAATCTGACTGAAACACCACAACCAACAAATAAAGGATAATATGTAAGTGAACAGGTGGGGCAATATGGTACAATAATAGGATCAATTCTTACAATGCTGTGATTTGAATTTAAAAGGTACTGATAATTGTGGTCCCTTACTTCTTCGTTTGTGGAAAACAAATGAATGGAGTTTTCAAATTTTTTAAGCTCGTCTGCTGACAAGTTTACACTTTGTCTCGTTTCAAGAAATTTCACGTCTTCAGAAGTAACTTTTAATGCGTGTAAACGGGACAAAAATTCAGCATATGCTTTATCATTGGCTTGTCGCATATTTTCAGATAACGTAAAGTTATATTTGGCAGTTTGAAATACTCTCAAGCCATGTAATGTGTAGGCGTCAAATTCTGGCGAAGGTTCCTCCCACAAGACTCGGTCACCTACACAGGAACACTGGCGTTTATCACCCAGCAATACGAGCGAACAAGGCAGGTCCTTGTCACTATTTTTTATTAGAGCTGTGCGCTTTAGTAGTACACTCAATAGACGGGGCCCTAATAAACTATACTCATCAATTATTATTACGTCTACATTTTTCATTCTATCCTTTACCGCTGGGGAGACTGGCAAGTGAATCATTTCGTGTACAGGCAGCTTGAAATTATAAATACCACACATTGCGTGTATTGTATATGATTTAAATTGTTGGGATGCACTGGCAGACGCCGAACAAATTAAAAAGTTTATTCTTTCCTGCAATAAATGCGAGCAGTAAGAATTTATCACACAACTCTTTCCTGTACCACCAGGTCCATGTAACAAAAAAACGTTAAAAGAACCTTTCATTGTCTCCTTCGTGGCAAGGATAAGGTTCCTAAGGCATTCCTGTTGTGTAGGCGTTAACCTTTTTAGGTAGAGAAAATGGGGGAACGGTCTATAATATGAAGTCTTTCTTACGTTTACAGTAAACTGCTCATAGAACTTAATATCTCTACCGTACAACTTTTTGCCCCTCTCTTTATCAAATTTCAAATCCACGTCTCTCTTACCAAGTTCGACTTGTGACATTGTTGTTTGATGGTTAACAACGAAATGGTTAACTAAAATTGCAAACCCCCAACATTTTATAACATTTTCTAAGCCTTATATTTTTTATATAAAACAAAACTGTGGTCAGTTATTCACAATCACTTGCTCAGTGTACACCGAAATATTATATTTTGTGAAAATTGACTTGAATCTTATTGCGAAAATGGAAAACGGAAAATCTGACAAGTTCTTTCATACAACTTCACCGTCTTCCTACGGGGTAAACCGAGAGTCCCATTCTAATTCAGCAAGACAGGTATGCTTGGACTTCACCCCAGCTTCAGGCAAGGCTATGTATGCCTCCCCTGATGAAAGCATGGAGTTTTGGTCAAACTCCAACGTTGTGGCGCTGGGACAACATTGGCTTTTGAGGAGACATGGTGATGATATGCAAGACATAATATATCTGAGTCGCCTAAACCCACGAGCAAACCCTAGTCGCTTCCGTTTCTCGGCGTCATTGCTACCAATGCTCCTCTGGAGGATGAAGGAACTTATTTCAGCAGTGAAAAAGGATTCTCGTGGAAGATTTGTCCTTGAAGGTCTGGATGAAGTGTCAAGAAAAGAGGACTTTGTGTCCGATAAGTTTTGGAATTCTGACGCAACAATTAAACTGTCACACTTCCATTTACGGCCATATTTGACTGACTACAGAAATGTCAGTATTCGTCTATGGCAAGACGTGGGAACATCAAAAACCTACACTGATGATTATGGTCAGACTACAATTTGGAATGGACCATGCACTAGCATGAGTTTCGAGCTTTTCATACAGCTTTACGAAGCTCTCAAGAAAATGGACACGAAAGAAGAAACATTCTCTAATTCGTTCTGATTTTTCACGTTCACAATTTTAGTCCTAATTTTTTGCTTATTTGAAATAATTAGGCTTACGTGGTTTTGATGGCATTTTATTTGGCTCTCGGGAGGACAAAACGATCCCACTGAAGGCACTATTTAAAAATGTAAATTTTGTATTATTATGTTAAATGTTTGCAATAAAAAAATAAAAAACCAACTTACGCTCTTTTATTTTGGTATCATCATCACAATCACATCATCATGCATACCAAGAAAAAAATTCTGGCACCTGCAATTCAAAACTGCAAAAATTATTTAATTAATACACTGTTCACTATTTTTACTACTATACACAAATTCCCTTGACATTTTTACTCACAACATTGTCACATAAAAAAAGATGAATTGTACTTCCTGCCGTAGGTGCACGTTGTTCTGACAAGCTATCCTTCCGTGTCTTGGACATCCTTCGAAATTAGGAAAAAATATGATATGAGTCAAAGATTAAATCTCTTAAAGAAAACATTCACGTTAAAATATTTAAAAGGCTTACCTGCTTTACCTGCTTTAATTTTTCTGGTCTGTTATTTTATTCATACAGCATCTTGGTTACAATCACAACAAAAACCAACTGTTGCATTGCAAATATTAGTGAACTAAAGTAACGCGCGGTTCTCTTTTTTACCCCAAGTCAACTATGACTTACGTGTATGCGTAATAAATTAACTTACCAAGAAAGAAGCATAGATGGAGCTCAGCTCAAACGTACATGTAAAAGCCTTTGTTGGCTTTTGCATGCAATTTTTATCATTATCATCATCTTATCATGATTATTTCCTTATGGCGCATTCGAATTTTAACACAGGATGCGCCATAAGGATTTTAGGCCCTTATTAGGGCTCGAAAGGTGCCTTTTGGCACCTAATATCTTATACTCAAGCCATCATTCAAACAACATTTGGAGGACGTCAGCCACCTTCATTTTTCACATGGGTTGCATTTGCAATCCAAATATTGATTCCAACATCCACTTTAATATACGGGCTTCTTGGTTTTACAGACATAGGTGGATTTTGTACTTTTGTTAACCAATGGGCCCAATATATTAAACTTTTGAAAGAAAATTTCTCTCAATATTCCTATTCTCCAAATTTTACTGACCTGAAAAAGCATCGAAATTTGTATTTCTATTCATATTTGCCATTGTTTGTATTAAGTCTATTTATTATTCCTTTTCTTACGAATACAAAAGTTTTAGAAATCTCTAATGGACCCTTTTCCGCCTGGGCTACATTTCTTACTTTTGTGTTTGTGGAAACTATGATCATCATTCGTGTTATTACTGCTATGAAAGACTTTTTAAGTCTTCAAGTTTTAGAACTTGCGTATAGAGAACTCAGAATAGGAGTTCAAGCTCAGTATGCAGTACTTCAACAAAATATAACAGGAGGACATGTTCGAAAATGGTTGAAGCTAGTCATCTTTATAAGAAATCAAAAAAATCTCCTTGAAACCCATTTAACATTTCAAAATATATGGATGTTAATTGAAATATTTTTTCTGATGTTGCTTGTTTTGACGGCATCTGTTGTAGTTCTAATGCATGACTTACAAGAATTTATGGGTTGGGTTGGGACATATGTGGGTATATCAGCGGCACTAATAGTTTTTCTATTTTTTAGAGCTCAGTTGGCTGAAGGTATTTCTGAGCAGGTAAAAATACCGAACAGTTAAGCAAATCAATTTTTACAATTATTTAATTAATATTCTATTTCCTAATTAGGAGGAACTGTTAGCAGAAGCAATTGTTGCAATGACTAATTGCACATCATCTGATGTTAGACTTGAGGTGAGTATTTCAAATAATGATAATGAATTAATGTGAATTCATGAGTATATATAGTATTAACCGTACATGTTTTAGATGAAGTCTCTTTGTGATTTAATTTTCCACGATCCAATAAAAATAACATTGGGATCCGTATTTGTGCTCAATAAACGATTGATGCTTGCGGTAAGTTGTTCATTAAATTCGTTGGATCAATTTTGTTGAAGAAGTGCGATACCAAATTTTATTGATGCAAAATGGTATACTTGTTAAATAGTTCTGTGGACACCTTGCCACCTCTCTAGTAATTTTGCTGCAGTTTGTCAACCATTGAAGTCATAGCGATAACTATGTTGGATTGAACAAAATAAATAAATGTTCCATTTCAGATATAAATATTTACGAATGCAAAACATGTAATTATTTTAAAATTAAACCTTTTTTGTCAGATCGTAATTCAAAGAATTGCGCACCAAACAATCTCTTGACACACACAGTTTGTTGGATTTTAGGATCACAGTAATACTTCTTGCTGTTGGAATACTTGAAGCCCCAATATGACTTGATCTCAGTTGGGTCCAATAAGACAAACTTTAAATGATTAAATGTTTGAATTCTGTATTAACTTATATATGCATATTTAGGATGGTATATTGTTACTTCAGAGATTAGTCGAATATGTTTTATTTATGCATACCTACAATTACCACTTGATTAGGCAATACGAAGAACCCGAAGTCAGTTTCTTGTCAAGCTAATTGTTTTTGAAAAACTTACCAGTGTAATTTAAAAGCGAAATAAAATTTTTATTATTGACTTGAATAAGTCCATGAGGCCCGACTTGATGATTACTAGTGCCTTGAATAAATTAATATTGGAAACTTATTTGCAAACAAACTTTGAAAACAGTAAAAATAGTATGAATAATCTTAAATAGCAGCTGATGGCTGATAATATTGTGTACCTAAACTTAAGAATCAGTCTAATCCATAATATTTAATAGCAAAATTCTAGCCACAATTTCATTACAAAAATTATTAACAAATAAAGGGTGTTATCCCAAATATTGGTTACTAACAGACAACATACTTCAACAAAGCACATCAACTTATTAACTGAATACATTTTAATCCTCAGGTTGGACCCATTTTAATCAATTGAAGTAAATGCAAATATTTACATTTAGGCGTGATGGATTTAATCTTTTAGATGCAAAAACCTAAGTAGATTTTTTGTTCCCATGTTACTTAGCTTTATTTTTACGAGTTAGTAAATTTATACTTAGTTTGTCGATGAGATCAAAAACACAAACTTGCTTGATTAGAATGTTTCAAAAATGGAAACCCATTTTGATATTTTGTTTAACTATCTCAGCCTTACATTTCAACTACCATTTCAAATTGCTGCGGATAAAAATGGACATAACTTTTGTATCACCACAAACTTACCCAGAAAAGTATGACGCTTTCTATAAAAAAATACCATTTCATTTCAAATTTTCAATCGTGTTAAAGTAAACTTATATTTTTCAGGTAATCTGTGCTATTTTCAATATACTTACACTATATATGCAAATCGCTTATATTTTTCAAGCAATTTTGACCTTTGGTGCTAACAATTTGTCTTTCGTTAGCCGCGTATTTGACTTGGCCACAAACATTTCATCTTTCTTCCTTGTTCTGCTATTAATGAGGAAAATGTGGCTACAAAAACAAGAAGTACTTCAGATGATACAAGTTACACAAATAAGTAGAACTCACTTTAAAATCATAAAATTCGGAATGCTTTCGGCGATATTTACTTCTAGTAGTGTCAATTGTATTCAACTATTTCAGTACTCAGGTGGCTTAGCTAACATGATAGATTTAACAAAACAAATAAGTGTTCCTATAAGTCTTTATAAACAGTGTTGGCTTATCGAAATATTTGAAAATACTAGTGCCATTCAAATTGGTCAAAACATAATCGACAGATTATGCATTTTGGCCATTTCGAATAGCTGTGGCTATTATTACTTTATTCACTTTATTTTCCTAACATTGAGCTGGTCTATGAACGATATTGCAAAAGATTTTGGCTTGAATATGCAGAATTCAATTGAAAATATAGAAAGGGGTGTCTATCTAAATCTTGACCTGAAGGAAAGAGTATTCCAGATCAACAAACTATTTCGATATAAATTATTTTTGTACTTCTTTGGAAGCACTACATACTTTGTTACTAGTCCTGACATATTCAAAGATGTCCGAAAAACATCTTTGAGTGAAAAATATAGCTTAGTGATGTATTTTTTGATGTATAC
>JAQFXM010002710.1:0-23369 GCA_034693345.1 Entomobrya multifasciata
TCAATTTGGGTCAACTCTGGGGTCAATTTGGGTCAACTCTGGGGTCAATTTGGGTCAACTCTGGGGTCAATTTGGGTAAACTCTGGGGTCAATTTGGGTCAACTCTGGGGCCAATTTGGGTCAACTCTGGGGTCAATTTGGGTCAACTCTGGGGTCAATTTGGGTCAACTCTAGGGTCAATTTGGGTCAACTCTGGGGTCAATTTGGGTCAACTCTGGGGTCAATTTCGGCCAAACTTTTAAGTTCAAAAATTGTATGATCTAGACGTTCAATTGATTGTATTATGCTTCTTAAGTATTTATACTGCGGAAAAGCAAAAGCATTATGATGACGTCAGAGGCCAGGTGAGCCACGCCAGGCCAGGCTTCGGCTTCGGCTTCACCACGCATCAGACAAAGTTAGATACGCACTAAGCGTAAATAAAATTTCATGAGCCCTGTCTTGTCAGTTGATACAATTCCTCAAGTTACTGCACTAAAAGAAAATGATGTAGTGAAATCGTACGGAATAAAGTAATACCGTTTACCCAGGAGGGTAGGTTTTACTGTTTCTTCAAAATATTTTGTATACTGTGTGCAAACAACACTACTGTACACAACAACCCCTAGACAGTGAAACTACCTCTTGTTAAATTGCATTCTTAAAAAAAATTGATGTAGATGTACTCATTAGGTATCTTGCTTCTCCAGAAAGTGTTTGATTTTAAATGTTGAATTATATTATCTAAAGTTTTGTTTAAAAGACATACATACATGCGGAATAAAATAGTGCGTATTTATTTTACCTACTTATTCTTGAGATCTTGGTATCTATATGCAAGGCCATTTAATTTGGAAAATCTCTAAAACACATAAATAAGATCTTAGATCAACATATCATTTTGTGAAATAGCTATGTTATGCAGAAGTGTTTATGTCAAGATTTTTAGTGTGAATCAAGGTTCTGTGCCAACGTATTAGCTTTGTAAAAACGCCAGTAGCGGTATATCTTGCACCGATGGATGCACCACAGTTACCAGATTACAAAAAGCTGTCTCTTACTATCGGTCTATGAGTAATTTTGAAATTCGGTAGGAACTGGTGCATCTAGATACTGGTATCGGCATGAGTCAAATTGTCACCTAAAACTGCAACTGAAATGAATTAGAAAGTGGAAACCGAAAATTTGATTTCCATATCATCGAATTATTTAAACCCAAAGCACATTTTCAGCATTCACGAATTCGTATCCTCTTGCACAGTGTCAGCATAATAATGCACGCTGTATTTTTCCACTGCCATTATCAGTCATTGCTCTTTTTCTTAACCTAGCACTACAACAGTAAAAGGCAAAGACATTTTTTGATAGTAAACAGTGCAGTGCTCGCTCCCACCATCAAAACAAAAGCTCTCCCAAGATTTTTTTGCTACTGTTTAGTGATGAAGATTGGATTGGGGTATGTTAGGTGTATTTGGCTATGCCTTGTTCATGCATTGCTTTTGTAGGGCATCATAAACTAACACGTATTCTTTATATGTAGCACAACTTTTGTCGTTCAACCATTGTATAAACCTTTACCCAGTGTCAGATGGACTTTGATAATATGACTACTTGTTTCATGGTTGAAGAGGAGTTTGTAGGATGAGTAAAATGTGAAATTTTCTTTGGCATTTTCTCCTCTCTCTGCGTACACACGTATAAACACGTTCCTTTCGTTTGACTTTATTCTTTATTTTAGTAGCCAAAATGCATACAGAGGGAAAGTTCATGGAATGGAATGACATACCTCTTCTACTACCACTACCACCACCCTTCTAATATATAAACAGTAATTTTCTTCTTATCTTATTTTGCTTTTGCCCTCTTAGCAGCATTTTCTCCCTTTTCTTCCTAAAACACAAGTAGCAAATATATCCCACTTCCTCCTTTCCTTTTTCTGTTTTAACATTCTGTCGCGTATCTCTCATTACAGCTACATGACGATGCATGTTTCACTTGTGTAATTTTACTTTTAGTTTCTCATCTTCGTCCTCACACTTTCACTTATTGTTAATTCCACAGCACAACTTACATAATAAACTACAACGCAATATAGTACCATGCAAAACTTGTACTATTTTTGGAGAAAAGTAGTAGTATTACCAGAGAGCACAGGGCACAGAGAGTAAGCAAGAATATGAACACAGGTTATTTCCTCACTTCTCCCGCTTTCGATTGACTTGCTGGTGGAGGTGGCGATAGTGGTGAACGCGCCGCGGCATCCTTTATTTTTCAACCATTGTCACGCCAGAGGAGCAATTCACCTTGGTTCCGCTGCATCGCGTTTTGTATTCCACTTGACTTCAAAGTGAAATTCTTATCAAAAGCAAGTCACATAGAGATAGAATGAATGAGCAGACTAACTGACTGACTGAGTGTGTAATATAAGACGTACCGTTTCCCATTCAAATTATCATTATATATCAGTGATAGATCTATAAAAACAACCATTTCTTCCCTGCCTCTCGGTTTGATCATCTCTACTTCAAACGCTTTATGTCTTCATTTACGTTACATGCCTACATGGGTTATAGAGGTTGAATGGAGGAGGCAGCAGCAGCATCAACTGACTGACTCTTTTGATTCTTCCGCATCAAATCAAATTTCTTACCAGCCTTGTCTATTTTACGTAGTTGAATTATAAAATCTCCATTTAAAATAGCCATACCGTCTGGGAAATTAACTTCATCAGAGAAAAAGAGAGAGAAAGTTGATGGCTTTCTCTATAAAATATCATTGGAAATGGAAAGTAACAATAAGTTTCTCGTCGTCGACTCGCTTTCCTACCACCTAGTTATCTAATGTTACTTTATGCACTCGCACTATATCTCATCAGCAGTTAGCATGCCCCATGAATGTTGTTAGAACATGCACACACACTCATGAACAAAAAGACTATTAACATCTTGGCTTTTAAGACAGTAAAAACTGCAAAACCTTTCCCCATCAACTTTGATTTTTTCCTTTATGTGTTTTACCTTCCTTCCCCACTTTCACGGACAGTCTTTTTACAGTTTTTTCTACTTCTACGGTTTCATACTATCTTATAATATAATACTTGTAATATGCCAAACGAGAATAAAAGGAGAACCGACAAACTATATATGTACGTAACATGTGCCGACAAAGCACAGTTCAGATCTACAAGATCACGAACTAGAAGGTAGGTGATTCTGCAATGAGAGCACTACCACATAATATAAAAAGAATGTAAGTTTAACTGGAGACGGAGATATTCTTAAAAATAGGAGCTGGAGGAAACAACTAGGGGATGAATGAACAATGGATATATGTACATATGTATATATCTACTATGTATGTATAAATGTAAGAGTAAAGGAGTGAACAGTGTGTTCTTCCTTTCCCCTTTAATTCTGGTACAAGTAAAATTGGTTCAATCCATGTCACTCTTTCTCTTACGACAAGAAAGGAAAATAAGAGTCTCGTGTCATGTTGAAGTGAGTGTATTATGATGCAAATATCGTGAAAAGAGCCGTTTATGAGCCTGGTAACAAGATGATGTTGAGCAACTAGGTAAAAACTTACTGCTCGAAAAAAATGTAGACGATTTGATAAACACAACAAGTTTACCAAAATGTCTTGTTCTTGCAAGAATCCACCTATGGCTATGTAAGCAAAAAAATAATGCAAAGCATGATTTTTTTTCTTTTCTTGCAAGAACTTTTGAAATAAAGTACATACATTTTTGTATGCATATAACATTTACTGGAATGAAACAAACGGATATTGTGTGTACATGGATAACGAATCGATCTGCTTTTGCAAGAAAGCCGATTCACCCTATTTGCACTGCGTTTTAAGCTTCAAGATAATAAAGTAAATAAGATTTTGGTTTGTATTTATTAAGAAGGGAGCAGTTTTAGAAGACGTTTCAAATAATATTGCAAAGTACATGGAACAATGAATAGTTTGCTGTTTTTCTATGATAACAGCACTAACACGGCACGTTCTTGTTGTAAAACATGTGCTTATATTATTTGTAAAAAAGTATGCATACCAAGACCGCAACACTAAACGCATTTGATTGTATATTTAAGTTTGTATTTTTATAGAACATCTTACTCAACTGCAAACTTTAAAACTACAATTTAAGAACTAAGGACAAAATGTTATTTTTGTAAGAAGGTAGCTTGTTATTTTTCTGCCATAAGGATAAAGATTGGCCTATAAAAAGACCCCAATTTGAAGCTTTACTTGCATCAAAGATGCGTGAAGTAAAAAGGGTGTAAAAATTTATATTATATTTCAAGGCGGCAAGCTACAAAACACATGCAATGCAACTGCGGAGACTATCCTGTAAAGAGAAAAGGGTGGTAATATAAAAAACATAGTAGAATGTAAAAATTCTTCTTGTTGTATACAAAATACAATGACACAATATTGTGTATGTGTGAAAAAAGCTGTTCAGATTTGGCATATTCCTTGTTATTATGAGCACTTCATGCTCTAGCTTTTAGATTCAGGCAATTTCTGTCCTTACACTGTACCACCACCAAGACCAATGCAATGTTGTATTATTATGTCGTTTCTCTCACATTTCTTCAGAGTCAAAGTAAATTGCATAAGCGGATAAGGAAGAGACTTACACTTTCCAAAACGAATTTACATACATATCGGGCTAACCAAACAAAATCTTTTGCTACTTTTTACCATGTAGGCTACAAAAACTAAGTAAGTGTCTTTATATGAAGACCTTTGTATTTATGGCAGTTTTGTACTTTCTCTTCTTCTGCATAACAAGCAAAAAGTGAGCAGTATATTAAAACCATTCTGGAAACTTTTTTTATAATGCAGTTTTCTTCCCCTACAAAACACACCACAAAATACGCGAGTGAATCTCTTCCCAACAACAATCATCCATAAGTCAAGTCTTGTCTCTTGTCTAAAGAAAGAAACAACACGCGCAAAACTTTAAGAAACGAAAAACTACACAAGAGAAATTTGATGGTGTAATCATACGTACAGTACAGTGCAGTGTGAGAAAAAGGATAGAAGATTTATATTATTTGTACATTTAACTTCATCCCACTTAAAGTATACTTAAACTATATGAATACGCTGAATACGCTCGTTTATTACCTTGTATCAAAATAAAACCTTAAAAGGGACCATTCCTAAGGATTGGGACGGGAAAAGTTAACATTAACACACTTTTAAGACCCTAAATAAGTTACAAAAATGAAACAGCAAACAAGAGTAATATTTTCTTTTTTAGACTACCATAAAGTCATTGACCGTCTTTTTTCGAAGTTCAAATTCTTTCATATTGCAAGTTTTACAAACTGCTTACAAAAAGTACAAATTATAAAACCGTTGTAAGTAGAAATGTGGTTTCTTTAGGTCTAAAAAGTTGTTTTATGTGCCTTGAACTTAATATTGATTTTATTTCTACTTGTGAGGCAATGATTTTTTGCTTATTTTTAAGGTTATAAAAATGATGGATGAATGAAACTGTTATGTTGTTGCTTAATGCAAAAGTATATGTGAGGATTTTCTAAGAAAAACTCAAGCTGATATTTTCAATAGAGGATGGACATAATCCTGATCCTTAAAAAGTTAACAAACCAGTAAAAGAATTCCAATAGTGCTTCTCGGTATACTTCACCCACCTTAAATTACTACGCGCTTGGTTATTCCCTAACAAGATTTCCGGGATTTGGTTATGTTACATAAACACAAATCAACCTGCTCACAAGTTCATTCATGCATCTATTTTGAGGAAGCTTTTTTATATAGGACTTTCAAAATTGTCGATATAATTTGGTGGATAGACACAGATCACCATTCATATACATATTTGCTTGCACCTAAAAGATGAACAATGTAGCATACCGATTTGGGTACGCAGAAGGTCCGCCCACTAGACATGCTATTGGCTACTTAATATATGCACATGAAAGGTGGCGCGAAATAAAGTAAACAAGGTAGCAGATGTAAACAAACAAAACAGTGACAGCTTTATTTTCGTCCAATCATTTTAGAGTTTATTTGCAGTTTCACAAATTCAGATAATGATGCATGATAATTATTGATTCCTTAACTCTCGCCTAGTTTGATCCCAAGATTTAGCCTTTTTTAAATTCTCATTTTTGTCTTTTACAATTCTGTACAGCTTAACACGGATAAAATATTTAATTATTTCTAGCTTGACTTTTACAAGAATCATTCATCCACTTTGAAATCACATCAATTGAAATATATTTTTGCAAAATACCTAATGCTATATCAGACCCGTCTTGTTTGAGTGTAGTTTGAGTGAATTCATCAAATTTATTATTGAGAAGGAGAAAAACTGATTTCACTTCATCATTCAACGTGGCCAATGAACGAGAAGCCTCCATTTGTTTAAAGTTTATAAACCCTACACATTCATCTTTACAATTAACCATTTGCGCACACCGATTACATGCGTTCTTTTCATTTACTGCTAAAACGCAAACAGGGCCAAAATATCCCACCACCTCATTAACTTGCTCCTTTTCCAACTTTAAAATGCGAGATGACTTCCTGCCATAAAAACTTGGGACTTTCTTTGGCATATTAGTGATTTCCTCTGTAACAACGCAACATTTTTCAATACTACTGTGATCCTTACTCCTACTAGTGCTTTCTAAGCAGTCAAGAAATAAAGAATTATCTGTGAACGATTCTGTATTACTAGTAAGTGGATTTTTTAGCAATCTTGCCAAGAATATACATTTAAAACTATGCCGAAACTGTGAAGCAGTTGGATTCTGACAATTTCCTCCTCGCATTCTTATCGTTGAAAAAAAGTTTTCCAGACAATCTTGCTGCAACCGTCTTGTGTAAACGCAATTATAACCTTCATTCTTTAAGTCAATACACAGCAATTTAATTCCATGTAAAGATAACTTCAATCCATGAAGAAACTCAGGAGTATGAGGGTACTTAGGAATCTCTATAGCTTTCAAATACTTTAAATGAGTGTCAAAGAGTGTAAAATTGTCAAACAAGTATTTTGCATTTCTGGAAGGCTTGTCCCTATCAAACTTCGAAATATTAACTAAGTCAAATAATTCATCCATATTTCTTATAAACAAAGCTGTAGGCCGGGCGTCTTGCTTTAAAATTTTGGAACTTATCATTGAACTCATCCCAGCATATACAGAACGACTTAAAACCTGCGTTGCAAGTTTTACTTTCATTTTGGAGTAATCTTTAACGTACATGTGCGTATTAGTTAGTTTAGGAGCCATTCTAGTAGTTAGCCTCCGATCTTTGTTAAAAAAGTTTAGAATATGCAACCATCTGATTTTTTGTTCTTCCCACTTATTACCAGTTCTCTTTTTTATAACAAAATCATATTTCATTAGATTATTACGTACTAATTTAATCAAATGTGGAGTGTCATGTATAAAATAAATCTTTCTTTCCATATAATTACAGTAAGGCTGATCTTCCGTAATATTCCATTCTTTGTACAAAGATCGATTTGTAAATGCCATATCACATATGCACATTCTTACATTTAATCCTATTTCTTGCAACTTCATTATATGTTGTTGCACTAATTTGGCTAAATGATCAGTTTTTGTGTTATGACTTGAGAAATGATAAGACAGCGGAAATTTCCACTTCTCTCTGATGCCCTGAACCATAAAAACCAAAACCTCATTTGCTGTTTCTAGTCGGCGACCAATCAAAGGCCCTAAGTCTACAATACCCTCTAATTTGTCTGTAAACGAATTATATTGGAGCAGTTCCTTCATGTGCATCTCGTCCCAAACTAGAACACAATCCTTATCTCCGAAAGACATGTTTCCCTTGATGTGTTGGATGGTTGAAAGAAGGTCTTCATTTAATCCAGGCTGAAAATTGAATTCCTTGGTCCAGTTATCTAGTGTTGTCTTACAAGGCAAAATGATTCCCATTTCTTTTAACTGTCTGAAATTAAATATAATCAGTCAATTTATAGGTAGTTAGTTTGTAGTAAATGAATACACTTGGAATTGATGGTTATTTACCTGTATCCATTTCTACCACAAGCGTAATAAATTGACAGGGCTATGCTTTTTTCAAATTTATTGTATCTTTGCTGCTTTTTCATATAACGATCAATTTGGCCTTTCACGAACCGTTGAAAAGTTGGGTTGATACTTAAAACTTGGTCCAAGTTAACACTTTTCTTTGCGCGTTCCCTGGAGACTTTCAGCATTTCCTTCAGCTTGTAAACTTTCCTTCTTAATTTTCCATTTAGAGCTTTCATATTCCTGTAAATAATAATGAATATTAGTTGCAGTTTAACAGTTTAAGCTACAAATTATAAAATCAGAACATTATAAATTAGTAATGATTTTTATTTTATTACATTTCATTAACGTTAAGTGGCTTGGTTTCAGGCTGCTCAGAATTATTGGCTGCAGTTGGCTCTACGACTATCCGGGAGTCCATATCGATATTACATGGAGTCCTACAGTACAATTAAATGTTGTCCGATTAAATTAAGGATATTATTAATTTCGGTAGCAATTTTGGTATTATACAAGAAATTTTTAAAGCATTTAGACACTATAATGCTGATAATTACCTGTTGTAGGCGATTGTGGAAAACGCGGAACCATGTGAGTTGAAGGGGTCGTTGGCACTGGGTTTTGATTCTGGTTTTGTTAAGGTAGTTATAGAGCAGCTGAAATAAAAACAAGAATTTTGAACTACGTAAACACCAATATTGCAGGTTTGACAATTAAAATTGAACAATAAGAATAAACTTTACCTTTGTTTAGGTAGAATATTAATGAATCCAGGGACCAGTAATGGCTCACGGTGCCTGGTCTTCGTTTCAACATTAAAGCTTGGAAGTGCATCTTTCTTAAGCCTAGTGCGGTGAAATTGGTCCTTTTGAAAATGTTTTTCGCATACTCGAGATCTAGTTTTAATTGTTGATATCCCAAGGATTTCCATCCACTTACAACGTCTCTCTAATTGATTCGGGAAACTGAATAATGTTACTACATTCTCTTTGTCAGCACCACACACAACACAACTATATTGTTCACTTTTAAATGTACTTCGAGACATTTTACTAATTAAGTTTTAGAATATTGATTAGTATGGAGTAATTGTAAATACTACAATGAATTCTGTTTGTGTACATTTTACTGAGTAAGATTTTTTGTATCGTCCGTTGCAGTTTTGTTTTGTTTACAAGCGTAACTATCGTGCACATACTTGGGTATGTGCAAAGCGACTCACCACCACATACTCTGTTGACATGTCCATCATTGGCTTTTGCTTATCACGTGGTTACGTGACGTCATTCGATGGGCTTGTATTTAGATTGGTGATTTTCGATGGGGTAGTATACTCATTGGTTGTCAAGATCTAGGGTATTCCCCTTTTTTTACTGAGAAGCTGTTCATCTTTTAGGTGCAAGCAAATATGTATATGAATGGTGATCTGTGGTGGATAGACTTACGTAAATCGAATAGAAGTTAAAGTGAATCCATATATGTGTATTAAAAGTTATGTAATTATAAAAATTATTTTGTAGTGAAGTATAACTAACCAACCGACATAACTCTGACGAATGCAATTTTCACCTCAAGTTTACGAAGCCCTCAGTGAAGGCAAATGGGACTCACAGACTTGCAAACATCATTATGGAAAAGCAGTTAATCAGTAGACACGTTAAATTTTTTAATATTCCATAATTTAATTTAATAATCTTACATAACCCCATTCCTTTTATTTACAGACACAATTTTTAAATGCATTCCTTATGTTGATTCGAAGCATCACAAAACCATTTAAAGCTAGCTCCTCCTCTCTCTATGTATTCTGCTAAATCTGTATCGAAATGCATAAAAGTACAACAACTGCAAGAACCGTGTAATTCTTCACTACAGATTTGATCGCCTCTCACTCAGCTCAGTGAAAGGCAAAGAGTAAGCACTGCATCGCAAAGGTTTCACTCACTTTTTTGTATGGCTTACTTATTTGTACATTTTATCGTAAAGCTTTTTTATTCCGCCACCAACCAACCCCTTAACCATAATATAGATAACCGATGTTACTTTAGACAAGAACAACAATGCCAAGCGCAGTTTTACAGAAGTCAAGCTTCGCCTACAGTTGTAACTTGTAACAACACGTTTACCATTTACCCTTCTCCCGCCCTGACAATATGACTGCGACATAAAGAAAACTAAGCGACATTTCACATCTTTTTTTTCCTTGCTCGTTCTTTCGCTCACACTGGGATTACTCACATACTAACATGATCCGGATAAATCTCGACTGATAGTTTGTCTAACAAACCAAACCAACACCGCTAGTTCTTCTTTAGGAACAAGTAACAAAAAGTGTTTGAGTAGGGAAAACTATTGAAAGTTTTTTCTTATACAAGTGAACAAGCCAGAGAGAGTGAGAAAGTGAAGAGTCTCTTCTCAGCTCGTACAAGACACATTTTGCTTTTTTTACTGTTGACATTACTCCATCCTATTTTGATGATAGCATTTTTTTCGCGTTTTTAGGGGGTTTCCCAATACATAACCGGAACTTTACAGCATATTGTCGCCGTGATAAAAATGTGATGTTTTTTTGGTTTGTTGTAAAGTGTGGATTAGATACGTTGTAAGCAACCTAAAGTCAAGTCATATCTTTGACTGAATGAATGTCATTTCGGTGGTTGTGTGTCTTTTAGAAGAAATTTGAGATATGTACTACCCATAATGCACCAAAATTGTGGTATGAAGGAAGTCATTCTGAAACAGAGAAAAAGGGGTCCTGATTTTTTTTCTCTCGAAAAGGCAGTTATTTTCACCATACCACACTGACTGCTTTGTTCTGATTTTCTTATCTTGTACTCGAGATTTGAGAATAGGTGAGATTATGGTCGTGAAACCGAATTTATGAGTGTAACCGATGAGTCACATCGCCAACATGTATGCACCCATTAAACCACAACATCCTGTTCCCTTCTAAATCCCATCAAATTGGATAAAAAGGAGAGGATGTGAGGAATGTGCCCATATTTTCAAAACAACCAGTGGTGCTTCTCATTAATACATATTTTGATTCTGATTACATGAGAAGTCTAATACTTCATGACATATGGCATTTTATGCATGTTTACGTCGTAATTATGATTACAAATTATAGCTTTTTACACATTAAATATCTAAGATTTTACTTGCAAAAGTCTAGCTAAAATTAGTAGTTTACTACCTACATCACTTTATTTTAAGTTTAGAATGTACAACAATAGCGGCTAAAATCACACATACTCAAAATACTATGTGAAATTACACGGTAAAAGGGTCTTACAACTATAGTTCCAATTATCTTTCAAGGTAGTTGATTAACTTTGTGATAACGTTTGATGTACCAATTTGCTAGGCCAGCATGAAAAGAAATTAGTGGAATACATGAATGGATATTAATGTGTCTCCCACGACCCATCAAGATACCCTTAATACCCCGAGTATGCTAATATTTAAAAAGAACTTCTCAAAGTATCCTTTGGTTTCCTCTACCAACCTCAACTCGAGCTATTCTTATATATTAACGCATAGCTTATAAACATGTTCATGATTTTTAGTTGGTTTTAAAATGTTCTACAAGGTCCTATAAACTTGGGTTTTATACTAGCACCAATGCTATAGTTTCAACATAATTTTGGCTCTCCCTTTTTCTTCCCCCGACAAGTCTAATTTACGCCACTTTCTCCAACAATCTCAGAGATATGATGATGCAAAGTTACTAAAAGGAAGAGGAAGATTCTCTTTTTACCATAGACCTTTGCCAACTTCTACCATACATAACACAAAAGCTACAATATGTGTATTATTATCATCTTTATAACCGTGTAATTGTGGTTCCTTTCTTTCACTCCTTTTCCTAGTCAAAGGAGCTCCACAGCACTTTTCCTTTCACGTCTCCTAAAACACACACTCCACAAGTTGCCTCAAGCAATCTCTCTCACTCATTCTCATAAATACTGTAATATGGAATATTATGTATTCATAAAGATTTGTATAATGAATTAATTATGGTCTGGCTAATCGTCTGCTGAAATTGCTCTTTCCTTTGACATTCCTTCTTTTACAATGTTTCCCTCCAACTAAATGAGTGGAGTAAAACATTGAGTTGTCGTATATTTGTCGGTGGTTAGGTTCATTTTGACACGAGACATGATTGTACATATACTGAAAACTGAACTGCATAATACATGCGGTCATGTCTTGAGGTTGTGCCGTGTGTGCGGAAAACCACCACGGTCATCATGTCAAAACTCTACACAAATTTTACAATAGCAGAGTATACTCTGTGTGACAAAGTATCTATCATGTGAGGTGAGGTGGTAAGAGATATGCAATGCTCGTCATCACAAGTGTGCTCTTTCAAAGTATTATGCTCATTTTGTCAAGAGACTTTCGCCATTCAATAGGTCTTGTCTGATTCGATCACGTTATGCTCTGTTGTGGCATAAAAGGAATAAAAGTGGGGGATAAAGAGAGTGCATTGCACGCACTTTTTGTTCATGTTCATGATCATCATGATGGCGATGTAAATTGAAAGGATTTCGATGTTGTTACAAGCATTTTGTAAATAAACAGAAACAAGCATGTTTTTCGCCGTAGAGTTATGCATAGCCGAATAGCGCAGTTTTGAAAGTTCCAGCAGAGATTTTGATAGTTCTACAAGCTACAAACAAATGACAAGTTTTACAACAACGTGTACACGAGAGCATGCAATAAAAGCGTGAATGTATATCGAGCGTCTTATGTGTATTATATTTACAAGCTATTCCAGTTTTTCATAGGGAGCCAGGCAAGCCATGATATTAGATTAGACAGTCAAGTCAGTAAATGCTTTACATCGGTTAAATCTGCTCCGTGCATCAACCCGTTCATCAAAATCATGAGCTTGTAATATTACCTAGCTTACAACATTATTTTCTCTGTGTGTAATTGTTTGATACATTGCGTGTCTTTGTGTATATTAGATTGAACAGTGAACATGCTTCTTTCTCTGGGGGCAGCAACACCAACCGGAATAACCAAGTCATATATTGTTCATCTTTTTATATGTGCCCACATCATCGACCTATGAAGTTGCACTATAACACACAGTTATAAATAAAGAGATTTGTTGTTCTGCT
Source organism: Entomobrya multifasciata (assembly GCA_034693345.1). Lineage (NCBI taxonomy): Eukaryota > Metazoa > Arthropoda > Collembola > Entomobryomorpha > Entomobryidae > Entomobrya > Entomobrya multifasciata. The sequence goes on from JAQFXM010002710.1 coordinate 13,163, forward strand.
GTTGTTCAGTCAATTCAATTCTACAATTTACCTGACTTCTAAAAACGGTAGCGTGCACTTTCCAACTTTTCCCGTGCTCCCGTCTTCCTTCTTGATTTCATAAACATTTATTACATTATATATTGCCCACTCACAAAAAAAAGAACTAGAAGCATTTTTTCCTTCAGCTCAGTTTCAACTCCATTTCCACATGTTACCATTTTTTCTACATTTTATATGTTTTCCCTTCAAAAGTAAATAAACTGACCGGCTTGGTGAGATTATGGCGAGTTTAGTTCATTCACAGAGACGAAGAAAAGCACATAAAACAAACTCTGATTTGATGCTTTCCCTCCGTATCCATTGAAATGTGTTTTATATTGGCACAATAATATGTCGTGTGTACGCGGACCGTATTAGATTCTTTCACTTTTTGTAAAACCCTTTTCCATATCATCATCATCGTATCACACGGCATTTTTCTTTATGATTGTGCATATAAACAGCAATATATATAGCTAATGGTACGCACATGAATATTTTTATAGAAATAACAACCAACATAAAACTAATAATACAACATGACATTAGCCTTCACTCTTTATTGCTTTGATATTCCAATCTGCTGCTAGATTGTGTACTTTTTTCTTTCAATCGACCTAAGTTTATATTTTTAAAAAGAATTATCCACATAAAGCTAGGCAAAGGCATTAACAAAAAAGGAAAAGTTGTTTGGGGGTGATGGTGGTGGTGTCTAACGTATGCTCACTGTATATATAACAGTAGTGGTCGAGAAGGGAGTAAAGAATCTTTTTTTATGGAGAGAAAGAGATTCTTGCGTGGTGTGTGTGCCTGCCGATGTGTTCAACCTTCTTTTATGATACATGTCATTTACTTTCACATAAAATGCGCGAGGATGTAGTAAGGAGCATTTATGGATATTATATTTACCTTGTAAAATCTGGTCGATCTGGCGTCATCATCTTCATTCCGTGATTTTAGGGGATAATCCCGCCATTTCATAGCTTGTATACAAGCTTTTTTAATGACATGCACCAGTGAAAATAACTTTACCCGAAAACGATTCACGTAAATCAAACGAACAAATCAAGGTCTTTATTATGGGAATGGGAAGTTTACTATTAAATGATCTGAAATAGGACTTTAATGAAGTAAAACGGTATTTCAAACTATTATCAACCAAGATAATCAGGATTCTGATGTTCTTTCAAAATGAACCCTTTTGTACAAGAGGCAAAAAATTTCCAGGAGAAAATATGATTAGAAAGTAAGATAATCAAATAAGTAAGTTTGGAAATTCTCATAGGTTCTTCTACTACTTGATCATTACTAGTGATATTTACCGTTTGATACATGCGAAAAGCGTTGTGAAAGCAGTCCTAAAGTGTGGATACATGTTTTTGCAGTAGTTTTACTCCTAATAAAGGTGTGGCATTTGTAGGTATTAACAGTAATAAAAGGTATCACAAAGTAATATTACTCTTAAGGCATTATTATTATGTACCATTAGTTGTACTTGAGCAAGTAGTCACATAGTCACCCCGCGCTTGCAAGTATGTGAAGCTAGTTAAGTAAAGTAAGTAATGTGTCCGGCGAAAGGCTGTTTTCTACCTACAAACCATACCTGTGAGTAAATGACAGGAAAGCAGAAATGACTATAATATACTGTAAAAGTGCATACAGGTTATTATGTGTATGTGAAAGAAAATTCATATATGTGCAGATACTTAGGCCAGGCGAAACATTTTAGGGAGAAAAAAATTGTTCTTCAAAAAGTGGTGGTGGTTTGGAATGAGCAAGCGGAAAAATTCAAACCCTTCAACTATTTTCACATTAAAGGAGATTAACGAGGAGAGTCAAATTACCCTTTTATGGATGGCTCAATAATCTCTGCATAATATCAACATCATTTATTTTACGACTACTAGTTTTACTGCAGCGGAGATACAGAGAAAAAAGTACTGTTACATATCATATATACCGGAGAAAGAGAGTGGAGAAATAAGGGAAAAAATTTATGAAAACTAATTCATATATCAAAACCATAATTGACATCTATAAAAGTTTGATCGTAAAAAAACGACATGCGTACATTAAATGCATATCATTGTTGCTGGTTGCTTTTACCGGTGTTGTTGGTGCTATCAAATCTCTATTCTATATTTCAAATAGAGTGTACCCGATCAAAAGTTGGCTTGAGTATTGATGACAAATACGTACTTTTAATGTGTGTGTGCTCGTACATGTGTCATAGTCATAAAACTATATTTGAAATTATAATATCAAAAAGTGTAAGTATTTTTATTCAACGTTTGTGTTTTTTCTATTATTTTTACTAGAGTTAGATGTATAATTCTACTCTGAAAGTGATATTTACGTTTATTGCCACTAAAATACTAGATGAATTGATAATTTTGTATTGTTTAATAAAAAGCTTACGAGGTATACACTTGCCTGGCATATGCCTATACTATTATTTCACCTGATAAATGTGAGTGATATTGATGATATGAGATATAAATAGCTACATCTTTTACTTTTTAGTGAGGAATCACTGGTGTAGTAAAGTTTAAGACTCAAAATTCAAAATTAAATAGTAGTTTAACGAGTCTTGTGATTTAAACTTCGTAAAAAAATAGCCTAACTTGTAACTACAATAAGATTGCCATACATGCAGTAAGCAATTTCCAAAAATATTCAAAAATTGTTTTTGTGTTATTTCATTTCAAGCAAAAACGATGAATGCTCGCACGTGGCCATTAGTCAATTTGTTGTCCATAATAAGCAAAAGAATTATACATGTTATGTTAGAATTCGATAAGAAATTAAGGTTGCGATCATGAAAGCTGGAAATTTTCCTCATATTCTCATACCTGTAAGGTTACAACCTACCAGACATTAAATAACTTTGGTCAACCGATTGATAGCATGCAATATCCATATGTATTTCCACGATTGCAAGTCGAGCTTCTGCTTTCACCGTATGGCAAACGTCTTCAATGTCATTACTCTGGGTGATAATACTTTGATCTTTCGAGCAACTTTTTGGTGCACTCAGGTTCACGCTACTTATTACTTGACTCAAACTTACAAGTAATCTATAATAAGAACTTCAGAGAAAAACACTGCATTCCAATAAATGTCCGGTGAGCTTTGCATGTTTGAAGTTGAACTATACCACAAAATTTTCCAAAGGATCTATTTGAGCGAACGATATCATGAACTTTCTCCTTTTGAAATTACACGCGACACATGAATTTACTTGGATGCATTGGTTCGACTGCATGGATAACAAGCTTGTATCTTAACAGTCAAATACACAACAAAAAAAAGAATTTTTTAGAAACATGCATTTTTCTTTACCATTTTTCTCGTTTTTCTTCCTCCTCCATTTTGTAATCGATATCCAACCCGAACGACCGATCAACTTAATTCCCTCTCACAACACAAAACATTATGCCAGAAATAAAGCAACCACCGTACCCCACACAAGACATTACTATTGACCATTATTATTACAAAGCAGAGTTACATATAATCATCAGACCAAGGAAATTTTCTTTTTCTTATAATATAACATGAAGTACAAGTAACCATATTTGTCTATACAATATGGGAAAAATAATTGTGAACTCATGCGAGAAAATCCCATCTTCGGCATGCAAATTTCAAAGCTGTGGCTGACTGGACAACTTTACAGTTCATGCACTCCCATTGCTCATATTTCATTTCAGGGGTTTATGTTTTTTATATAAAATATTGTACTTTTTATTGTGTCCTTATTGTAGGGTACCTCAGGTTTATTGGAAAACCAAAACGAATAATAAATTTGTTTCGCATAAAAACTACAAAGTACAATAGCAGGATTGTTTAAAAGAACAACATTTTTTCTTTTCAAATGATGCATTTTCTCTGTAAAAATCAAATTAGTGTCTCTGTCACAAGAAGAAGGAATTCCTGGGACGAATGAAAATATGTCATTCATGAAAGTGATTGACTGAATTTTTATTAATTTTTGTACGGTCCTAAGTATGCCATTTGGACAAGGTTTTACTTGTGTTTTAGTCATGTGACATGCAACAGAATGTCTCGTTATCAAGTTGGACGGGATGGGATCTACTTTGACAGTTCAATAACTTGTATGTTCACTACTGAAATACATAGCTTTGTAAAGTACGTTGTAAAATTTTCGAAACAAAAACAAACCGCCTACAACGTAAATATTAAAGTTTGTGTAATAAAATCACGTCGCTCTTATTGAATAAATACAGAAGGTAGTTCAGTGTGTTTTGGTTATCGTTGATTTTGTAATATCCATTCTCCTGGTTGTACAAGGGCTTTGCCTGGAATTTTAATCACATTTTAAAAAGAAAACGATAGAGTATGTCCTTCACTGTTGATTTTTGTTCGAACAAAAGGTAGTGACACTCAAACTACGGCGCAGAAAATATATATGGAATTCGAATGGATTCACTGAAGCAGATACCATACCGTGAGACCGTGACCATACACGAAAAAATAATGACTTTTCCTTAAAAAAAGGGGTAAAAAGTAAACATACGTTGTAAAAAATATATATAGGATACAATGTGTAAGGTATATTTAGGGTGGAATGTCTCATACTGTCTACTGAGAATGCATGAAAGTATAGCAGAGTCAGAGTGAAAGGGGATGAAAGGAAGTGAAAGGAAAGAGGGTACATTACATCATGTGATTGTGGTTATGTTATATCGGTAGAGTAGTCATTGGGACTTGCAATGTGAAATGAAGCTTCAAGATGCATAAAATTCACTATACACTTTTATATTACGCATTACGCACACACAGCTCTGCAGCTAAAGTCACCACTTCCTACACACATAGAGCAGTGGCGACGATTGTGATTATAGGTATGTATCTATCTACGCGTCAACCTTAAAACTGTGGAGCGTGAACATACTTTATTTCTTTTTACTGTTTTCCTATACGGTAAATATATATAGTTCACAAGCGTAAGGGAAGAAGACAACTCTCTTGGAGCGAATAAGATGAGATTCATCTCTAGGGACTGGACATTACTCTCTGCCAACTTGCTCAGAACATTATTTTTTCAGGTAGCGGAGAATTCACATACATGCATACAATCATTTTTCTCTTTGATGCGACTTCCTGCTGCATTTATTGCCAATAGTTGGTCGGTGTGTCCACCCATAGCCGCAGAAAAGTTAAAACATTAATAGGTCAATGCTTTTTTAGAAGAATTCAAAGAAAAAAAATCAAACTTATTAAGCTGATAGCAAATCAAGAGTGCAGTCTTTTAGCGCATTGACATATATTATTCTAGCCAATCAAAGTTGATAAATTTTCTAAATGATATAAGCTAATCAGCTTCTACAACTTTCTATTTCCCCAAGAAAATCTGATTGTTGAATTGATGCATTTTGAAAGTCCTCACCTAAATTAACAGAGACTGGTTTCACAAAAATAACTACGCATTGATCTTTTTGCAAACCTGGCAGTATGGGTAATGGGTATAGTATAGTGACAACGAATGGATATGACAAGATATAAAGGAAAGAAGAACGTAGAGAAAACGAATGTCTTTTTTCCTCTGCATAACAACCTGCTTTCGCCCCATGCCATAAAACACCAACAGAGATGGTTAGTTACCGGCTATACGACCAACCACCGCCATCACCAATATGATGACACGCATACACACCTTTTTCGGCGTAAATAACATTATCGATAGAAGAACAAGTGTATGGGTCTCACAAGCTGAGAGAAAAGGAGAAGAAAATAGGACAGGGGCTACATATAACATCCTGATGACTACACGACGAAGACAACGCCATTACGTTGTACGACAGACAACTTTCATTTGTTCATTGTATTATTGTGTGTGGGCAAGCAAGCACACACATACAGAACATTTCCTAGAACAACACACACTCTCGCTTAGTTTTTCTCGTCTTTTTCGTTTATTTCTACATCATCATCATACAGAGAGAGGGGAAGACGATGAAGAAAAAACTGTATATTTGAAATGATGCGAAGCACATTTGTCGAGAGTCACTCACATTCCAATTTAGCCACCTCATCCATCTATCCTCTACCAACATGCTTTCGTTTCGCATTCCCTACTAAATTTATACATTTCCTATCTACTTTCTCACGTATATATACGTTTGGTAGTTGTATGCGGCAGTTTCTGTCTGTTTCTGTAAATATATATTATGTTATTGCAAAGTAGATTCTACATGAAAGCAAGTTTTTTCTTCGTCTCTTTTCTCATTTCCAACCAAGCTCTTTCGATTTTTCCGTTTATTGAAACGTCAAAAATTTCTATTTCTTTGTGTGCATTCATTCTCAAGTCTTTTTTTCGACGAACAACTACAAGTTTGTGAATACGTACTGATGATATTACACGCAAGAAGTAGTACAAATAGTTATCCGCTCGTGTTGTACATTCTAATGAAACCTGTTACCTGCTTTCAAATATAGTGAAATTCCAAACAACTATGTTTCTTCAAATGCTTAGAAATTATTGTATCTTCAGCATTTCAGTATGATCGTCTTGTAAAAAATAACCACTTGTAATATCCATATTCAAAATGGTACAAAATAAATCTAATTTAAATCGGAGTCAAATCATGAAAGAAAAACAAACTTGACCTTATGACCAAGGAAAGCTTACCAGTAAGATAGCATTAATCTGTAACTTTCTTTCGTGGAACTGGAGTGAAATAAAAAAGGACCTATACCGTATCGTAAAACAATGGCACCAAAGTATTTACAATGAGTATACTGGTAGCAGTAGTTGTATCATGCACTCATCCATTTCAGAAATCCTTGTTGACGGAAATCCTGAGGAAATTTTCCGTACTTAGTCAGGGGATCAGCCAAGTTGCAGTAACTGGCACATTGATCTTGTCAGCTGGGTGCATCCTACTACTTTCCTTTCTATTTAATCATTTTTGGTCCAGAAGCTAGATCATCAATCCATTCTTATTGAAAGGTGAAGAAAATAAGTACTTATGATTTCGTACACATGCGGATATGTTTGTTTGCTTGCCTACAAACAGATTTAATATTTCATAAAATATATGATGGCTAGTGTCTAGACGTAAAAACTTTCAGTATATTTTGCAAACTAAAAATAAATATCACAAATACTTCTTTCTGTTCGTTTTGACAAAGAACTTATAATGTGTGTATGTATCATATTATTATAACGTGATTAAAGGAGTTTGTTTCATGTTTTATGAGTATTTGCGCTTATCCAAATAAGACTAAAATGTAGTTTTCCACCACCGCTTAGGTGTAAGTTTACACTAAAGCCAGATTAAAGAAATTTGGGGAAAAGTGAACCATGAAAATTCAAAGACCCAAATGAGGTCTCTCGGGACAAGGAAAAAGCGAAGGGAATATATTTCATTGATGATTTCCATTGGTCTTAACAAAAATGCCAAATGTATACCCATTTTACTACCGAAAAGAAACATTTTCCCTTCAAAATAAGCCATCACTCTTTGGCTAAGAAAAGTTTTATCCATCAAATTTATATTTCTCTTTTCTCTCTGGAAAGAGGAACTATAAACTACAGCCACACGACGCAAATAAGGGTGCATGCATAGTGCAAAATTGTATACGTAACATGCACGAACAAATAACAGCCAATGTAGTCGTGTTTCACGTATACGTATGTATCACGAAAATATAAGATTTAAAAGTCAAATCTAACGGCTAATAAAATATATCCAATAAATTTTTCATATCTCACCTACATAGGCTAGACATAGAAATGTGTACACTCCTTATTTGGAAAATATATACATTTTATTGGACCACGTGAACAAAGCATATAAAAGACCTGCTTACTAACAATATCGGGATCAATTCTACTATGATGCGTACATTTGCAACAAACTTGCCACCTTTAGCCAATAAAATTTGCCTATGAATTTGAAGGTCTTTTGTGAGTACTTCGATTTTCTCATTGCTTTTCTTTTATGCGGCCTCAGTTGCTCGGAATTGTATAATAAAACCCTATTTACCTTCATACTTTTCATGCGCATCTTTCTCTTATTTTCAGTCAAATTTTAACTTTATTATCCAAACGTCACACAACAAAATGCATACACTTATTGAATAATGTACCACGTTGCTTCAATACAATAAAATACCATATCATACCAATGTTTTCTGCATTTGTTCGCAAGATCGCAGGAAAAAGCTTCTTTTTAAGAAAATAAGGGTCTGTCAATAGTAATATTTTTAGGAATGACTTATCACCTAAAAATCACGAGGGTTGCATCAATCTACATTTAAGAATCGAGCTTAGACAGCTAGCTGAATGTTGAATGCAGGTTTAAGCCAAATGGAGTAAGTGGTGCGCTGGTGCGGTGTCGGTTTCGTTGAATGGAAAAAGTGTGCTTCATTGAAGTAAAGTCACTGGTAAAAATTTCGAACTTGCTACACAAGACGGGTAAATAATATCGCATTAGAAAAAAAGCGAGTGAGAGAGAGAGGGAACCGCAAGCAAGCAATAATGGACAAATCAAATAAAAGCAAATGAATGACAGAAAATGGGGTCGGTATATTTTATGCATATCCTTACATAACCTTCTGATAGCTTTTTGAATGCCCATCAAGCCAAGAGGACACCCAGAAGGATGATGTTAGCATTTTTTTCTTCGATGATGCGAAATGTGAATCATCGCTGCCAGTATCAGCAGCACTAGTAATCATAATAAAATAATGAATCCACAACGGGGTCATTATCACTTTATGAAGATTGCAGAGGGATATAATGAAACAGCAAAAAAGAGCAAAGAGAAACTCCACATTCATGGAAAATACGAATGGGTTCTTTTCATTTGAAACAAATATGACGTCATTACATAACTATTTTATATACACAAATGTCATAAAACTGGGAAACGATACTCTGTAACTAAATAAGTTTTGTTGCGTCTGGAGAACGGAAGATTATAAAAGGTCATACGTGTTATCAACTTGATATATTTTGTTGTTTTTGTCTACTTTTTTGTGACTATGCATTTCACATTTGCTGAAAAAATGGTATAAAAACGATGCAGAGAGTAGTGCATTAAATGGAGAGAAAAAGGAAAATCTTCGCACACGGATATCATCGTGGTTGGTACGGTGGAGATTGAAAGTTCAAAAGTTTTAGAAAAAACCAAATCCTGCTGGATTACATTCTTAGGGCATGACGAAGTGGAAAAGGGGACAGGACCCAAAGGAATTCCTCCAAGTTATTCGGCAGCAGAAGACGCGGAGACTAGAAAGTTGAAGGGTGCTGCTGCTGCTGTGCTCTCCTACTGTGTCTTCCCGTATGTTTTGCTGTTTGGTGTGTGCTGTGTATATTTATATATTATTATCACGGGTATTTTACTTTTTTTTGATAAACGTAGCATCTAACATCCCTCTTGTGAGAAAAGAAATATATACATGCAATGTGGTGAACGAGAGTACGGACGCGGATGGGGGTTGTTTTTGCGGTGGTTTGAGATGCGATCAAGGTTGTGTGTAGCCGCGGTGCTTTGATGATGATGATGATCTGGATCTGTTGGGATGCTCATATTATTGTAAGGTTTCTCAGGAAGAAATGAAAGTTATCCGGGCCACAAAAATACCAGAAAAAGTCGATGTGAAATGGAATTAGGATGAATTTCATTCCCTTAGCGCTAAGTAAGATTGAAAACCATGATGATAATGAGACAACGTTAATGTTTCCTTTAGCCATTCCCTCATGACTATACATTTCTTTCATGTGACAATTTCGTAGATGTAATAATGATGTAACACAAAACACTAAAATAAAAATATAATACTGTAAAGGGGCACTTGCGTTAAGTGCCATTTTTGGGCCAAAATTAATTTTTTTATTTTTCTATCCAGTTTTGTAGAGATGATCAAGAGAATTACACTAGTGAAGGTTTCAGCTCAAACTGACTATCCTGAGCGAAGTTGTGAGGTGCCAAAGATCGACTTTTCAAGACTAGAAGAAATGTCGAAAATCTCGAACAACTTACATTTAAAAGTTCATAACTTTCGAATCGTACGTCCTAGAGCTACAAATAGGGTACCATTCTCTTCCGCGAATATACTGCTTTGTGAAAAGCACAATTTATGCATCAGCGTCAACTCCAGGAGCACAATTTGTGTAAAAACGTTGGCTAATGCACTAAAAATTCATGATATT
>JAQFXM010002711.1:0-23353 GCA_034693345.1 Entomobrya multifasciata
TATACCAAGTTTCATGTAAATCGGTTGAGCCCTTTGGAAGATATCGTGGATACAGACAGACAGACAGACAGACAGACCGACAGACAGATAGACAGACAGACTTTTTATCCCATATCATCATCAAGTATTCTTATAAAGTACCATTCTGGCACTTAATAAATAGAAAAACGTCTCTTGATTTGTTGATGATGATGAAATGAGTGATGAAAATTAGAATGAATTAGTCAGCAGCTTATTCATTGATCAATATTTTTCTTGGAGAAAAAAAAACTTGGAAGAAAACAATGATAGGAAGTAAACGGTCTCATTGTTGATTGTACATTGTGATTTGATTGTTGTAATAAAAATGGTACCATTGTTTAAACTATTTTGATTGGGATTTTGGGTTAGGTACTTTTTTTTAGCGTGATGACATTAAACATAAAAAAGGGAAAGTATGGTAGTTGTGCTTTGTGATTTGCTCATAAGATCTGATCTGCATCTGACCTGGTAACAATTAAAAAATCCGTGATTAAAACTTACGGAAATAATTAAACTTTAAATTAGCATTTCATTTTGTAATTAGACTGGTGTCATATTTCCCTTTTTTTGTTATGTTTATTTTCATATCATCCTAATAACTTAGGAGAGTGCTTTTAGCATTACCCATTCACTTCATAAATTGTGTACAAAGTTGGTGTCGTAAACTTTGAAACTTTTTTTTACTACGCCCCCTCTATATTTTCCCGACTTTTGAAAGATATGTGCACATGCGCCATATGAATTTTGTTTAGCATGTGGGATTGCATATTTCTATTATTATTCCACATTATTATTCTGATTATTTAAAACCCAAGTCATTTGAGATTTTTTTCTTGGATCTCCATTGTATTCACCAGTCAAGCCACCAAGCCAAACCAGCACCACCAAAAGACAGACAGCCAGTTAGGAAAAGAAATGCAGGCCAAGCCAGCCAGGCATTTTTTTTCTTTCGAAGGAGCATCCCATTCGTGTCCCCTTTTTTGGACATAATTTACACGATTGGGACGCCTCATTTGACCTTATTTGGCGGGATTGAATTATCTCTTCCTCGGGCTGCTAGCGTAAAGCAGAGGAAAAATATATGTAATTCTCAGACTCAGAAATCTTTCACAAAGTCAATTCATTTGAAACAAAGTTGTGATCTTTAGAATTTTTTTATTCAACTGCTATTGAATGACATCGTTTTGATTCAAATCAAATCAGACAAGAAAAAAAGTTTAGAAGGGCTACCATATTTTCAATCTTTCTTTAAACTTATTTCCTTGGACTCTCCTCCGATTTGTATCTCTCTCTCGACACAAGTTGCATCTTAAATACGAACCCAAATGAATGGAGTTCCTTAAAGAAAAAAAATACCTACGCGGAACACAAAAGCGATATTGCGAAGCTACTAGCAATGCATGTTGCCTACCTACAACTTTGTAGACATTGATAGTTTTGAGAATGACTTGATGTGATGCGAGTGAGCGAAGGATGTTTTTTTGTCCGCGACATCACCAGATAATATCGGTTTGCATCACAAAATAATAAAACAGATCACAAAAAGCACATTAATCAATTTATGGCCAGTCATTCAATTGCACACTCAAACTCTCTCTCTGGTTTGGTGATTTGATTTTGGATTGGTATAATAGTTTGATGCGCAGTTTTTTCTTCATAGTTGTCGTGGTGGTTGGTATCGTCGTTATATGTATTATGTCTGCTTTGTTAATAAAAAATACAATCATGATTATTGGATTGGATTGCAAACTAAACTACGAGTTGCGCATTTTACATCAACAACAACACAAAAAAGAATCACAATCACAGCTTCTGGCTGGTTGATATGGATTGGATGCTGTTGATGATAATGATTTTGAGTTTATTTGCGTGGGTGGATGGATGGCTTGGTTGGAGAAGAGAAGACTGTCGACTTTGACTTGACATGACATGACTTTTCTTTCTGAATTTTTTCTTGGTCTTCTAAACAAAAAATATAATAACATTGTTTTATTATCGCAAACATGTAGTCAGTCAGTCAATTCAGCAAAGAAAAAAAAATTGTCAGTGTTCCAAAGCACGTTGTGGTGCATATATGCATATACTTAGTAAGCTTTACCAAAAAATGTATTCCTTTTAGCCTCGTATTTTATTTCGTCGCAGTATTTTTCCTGCTGATAAGAAGAGAAGCCTCTCGTGTCGCCCATGGGCTTCAATGACCAAGCAAATTGGCAAGTCATTATCTTTATCGATAAATCATCTTTTTAAAGGGTTGACTTCTTGACTGACTTGATTCTCAAAAAATATGTATAACAAACGGTTAGACTTGGAGTATCAGACAACAGTCTGTAGTCTGGACGGACTTGACTGGTCTTTGCACACTTTTCAAAAAATCGTGTGGCTTTTTTGGTATAAAAAGATGATCTAGAAATGCTGGCAATCCAATTGATATAATCGTTAATTTTTCCATTCCCAAAAAACTACGCAATAAATAGAAAATCACAATAACAAAAGCAAAAATGCTACATAGAAAGGTTTACTAGCATACATAAAAGAATCTGAAAAAGGAGAATTATTTATTTTTTACTTGTAATAAAAAAGTGTTGAATAATCATCACACGGAGAGAAATCAAATCTTCATAAAAATCTGGTTTCCAATAAAAAACTAACATCATCACCCAACAAAAACCAGATCATTGTAATGATAGAAAAAAGTATCAATGTCGACATTTTGTTTTTGGGGTAAATTTAGACATTTTGGGTCAATTACGTAATGTCTGGGGTCAATTACGTAATATTTGGGGTCAATTACGTAATGTCTGGGGTCAATTACGTAATATTTGGGGTCAATTACATAATGTCTGGGGTTAATTACGTAATGTCTGGGTTAATTACGTAATATCTAGAGTCATTTCGGGTTATGTTTGGGGTCGACTCTTGACCTTTGACCTAGGGGGCTGAAAATCAATAGGCTTCTTGCCCTTGACCTAACTGACCTATATGCCAAATTTGGGGTCAATAGGTCAAAGGGTTCGCGAGTTATCGCGCGGACGGCCGGCCGGACGGACAAACGGACGGCCGGACGGACAAACGGACGGCCGGCCGGACGGACAAACGGACGGACGGACGGACGGACGGACGGACACACATAGTGAATTCAGTAAGTATCAATATACATTGATACTTAATAATAATATTGAATTTTCCTCTCAGTTTTTATCACCAGTTTTGCAGTCAGTAAGCCAATTCTTTTTCTTGATTAAGTTTTTTAGTACGATTTTCCAAATTTGGCAAAACTTGTGTGCAGAGTAGAGTGCTGGTGATGCACATGTAGTCAATATTGAAGTTTGACAAGAAGTAAACTCGACATCGTGATTGCAGAAAATCTCCAGAAGCGAAAGGATTATAAAAAATGCAAGTAAACTTGGTTTTTGGTAACAAAATGTACGATATTTTTCGTGATTATGTCAGTTTTGGTCAATTTAATGTTTCATATTTCTCGAAGCAGCAAAAAAAACGCACAATAAGTATGTTGGTGTGTGCCATATGCTTCTGTGGCAAGTAGACACTAAATGATATGTGACGACAATATGTATATTTCTACTTGTAAATGTCATCAAACGACAATGTAAATCTTATTGTTAGTCTGGATGATATGATGTTCGTTCTTTTTCATCATCTTGTCTTGGTGCTGCTGGTGACGGGCGATGATGAAAAATGATAGCAAACCAATAAGTGAACTTAGACCGTTTCAACTTTATTGATTTTTTTAGATCGAAAAATATTCCTGACAAAAAGGTGTGAACATTGTATATTTTTTCGATGCAAAAGATTTTTTCGGCCCAGACACCAGAGAAAATTATGTTTTGGGTGACCAACCAGAATAACATTTCAAAAACGAGTTTTAAGTACAGCTATTACTCTTCCATTCAAACAAAATGACGATGTAAATGCAGCAATGTTACAAGCAAAAGCAGCAACAAACAAAAAGAAAAATATATATTGTATCTTGTTTGGCCTTGTAAGGAACATATTTTTATCTTTTGTTGTTCACTTTGACTTTTATACTATTTTTTCTAAAAGAAAAAAAAACCATAACCAAAATAATGGTCAAGTCAAGTTACACGATTGACAGTCCATTCCATTCTTATTTTTTATGCGCTGGACTTGGAATGGACTGCTGGATTCTTTGAGTGAACTGGTAGTGATTTCTGTTTAACCATTTATACATTTTTTGGTGTATGCATTCATGCATTTTTCATCAGTGTACATATTTTATGAAATCTTGTATGAAAAAGAGATAAGAAGACAAAAAAACTAAGCGTAAAATGTTTTAAGAAAGAGAAACGTGCTCATGCGTGGGTGGCAGTGATTGTGTTGCTTTTAACCATGAAATGTGAGTACATATTTTGTTTTGTTGGGAAAATCTTTTTCATCAAACACTTGGTTTATTGTTGCCTGTACTGTTCTTTAGTTACCAGAATATTTGCATTCGTAAGTTATGCAAATGTGATTATGTAAGGAAATTGAAAAAAACTAATTACTTACTTATCAGAAAAATTGGGGTTTCAACCGAATAGAAAATGTTTTAACTTTCGTTTTGCTACAAAATATTTTCTGCAACATTCAAAAAATATATAAATCAGGTCAGCTAAAAAAGTTAAAGCGGGCAACAGTTTTTTTATCGCAAAAAAATGATCGTAAAAATAATCATCGTCTAATTAGCTTGTTGCCTTATCTGTTACTCAACAATAATGGTTTAGGCAATTGATGATAATTTTCTCAAGAATAGCTTTATCAATTCCTTTTTTAAGCCACAAGCCAAATTTTAACATGATATAATTTTCATGCCTGTTTGGGTGATTATAATGAAAAACATGTGTGTAGCGTGTACCACTGCTGATTTTTAAAGAAAGCAAGAAAGAGGACAAGTAACCTTTTTATTGATGTTTTGTAAGGGTTATTATTACTATTATGTTTTCTTCCATACATAGCCCGAGAGTCCTGAAAAAAATTACCAATAAACTAGCTTGCTTTTGTGTAGAGTAGCACAACAAAAGGTGCACAGAAAAAAATGTAACCAGGCACACGGCTAAAACATTACTATTACTATCTTGTTCGCTACTTTTCTCAATGAACTTTGAAAGGAAAGAAAAATGAGTTAGTATGATGAAACCATGTGTTCTTTTAAATGTTTGACTACCTGCCAAGAAAAAAAGGAAAGAAAAGGAAGAATTAAAGGTGAGTCATGTAAGAAGACGAAAGAATACCAAGTTACCTTAGACTCTCCACCAGAAAAAACTGTTATGATAACTTGATGAAGACAAGATGTGATTTTTTGGTGTTGGTTTTATTTTTTATTTAGTTTCTAGTCCCTCTTTTTTTCTTCTTTGAATTATGAACTCATAATCGTAACAGTTAATGTTACTTGATGTCATTTTTAATATTCTTGTCTACTTGCTAATGTGAATAGTAAAAAAATTGTATGATGGTTATGTGTGTGGATGACACAAGAAGCGTGTGCTGAAGTATTATGACTTCTCTTTTTTTCTCAAAAGAAGTCATATGATGTCTATGATTACCTTGTTCATTTCATCATTACACTTTTTATTATTATTAGTATTTTTATGATTATTATTACTAGTTTACTTGCTTTAAAATATTTCCACATGCACGTTATTCTTTTTATCTTACATCTCTGCAACAGCAGCAGTGCAAGTATAGTACTTGTTGATTATTTGATGATGAAGATATTATTATTACACTGCTTGACTTACAAGATTAAGTGGTGGTGGTGACGACGTCATCATCATCAGCAGCAGCACCGCTCATTTGACTTGTCATTTTTCTGTCAAGATTTTTTTCTCTTTCAAAATGGGAAAATGTTATGCAGACACTTTATTACATTGTTCAGAATTTTTTTCAAGCTGCTGTTGTGCTGGCTGATTGTGATCATAGTAATAATAATAATCATTGAATTACTGAATCACTGCTGCGTTATTTCTCTCCTGAGATGTGGAAAAAATGATGATGTGGATGTGCGATATTATGATGGTAATGCTACTACATAACATATTATGCATGGTGATATGCTGCTTTAAATTTTGCTTATTTGTCGACATGCTGTGAAAATGCCTAATTTTTCTGTCAGTCTAGTTGAGTGTGAGTGAGTGACTGCTTCACAGCCCAGTGTGGCTAATACAGACATGATGATCACTTTACAGTGATAAATAACAAAAATTGTAATTACTACTCTGTGGAGATAATACAGTTAAATTGCTGGACTTGGAAAATTAAAAAAAAAGATCTTTTGATTTTTGGTCTTTGTGAATTTTACCTTTAAAATAATTGCATAACTTTATTTTATATATTTTAAGAAGGGAAATCAATGTGAGTATATCATGTGTACTCATATTTTCAAAGAAAAAAATGATCACGCAATTTCAATTCGGGTAGCAAAAAATAATCTGATGACAGCGTCGTAACAGCGGCAGCATAGAAGCCAGTAACTTGGTGATGACATGACAGTTGACGACAGATGAAAAAATGTAAATGGTTGACACGCAAACACACAATTGTTTTTCTGTTTGTTTATTAGGTATGCATGTATTATTATTATGTCATCAACATGAAAATTGAAACGTTTGAGTTTTTGTCTTGAGAGATGTGATTGTAGCTGACTGAGAGACATGCTATGAGGCTAAGTTTTCTCTGTGGTTAGTGGAGTGTATACAAGGTATACTGAGGAGAATGACATGAATTCAGTCCTTATGGGATCTTGTTCATTGTTTTAGGTCTGGGACTTTAACTTGACGGGCGACGATCGAGAAAGAAGTGAGAGGTGACATTGTGTCAACTTGTTGGAAACAAGATGACTAATAATCGTATAAAGCAATGCTGAATCATGAAAACAATCGGTAACCGCAAAACAACAATGAGAAATCCGGTGCGGTGGTGGTGCCGAAGGAAAAGGAAACCAGTAGTCTTCTAACAAAATGGTTTGGTGATCTTTTATGTGTAAACAGAAGAGACCGTGTTGTCGTGTGTGTATCGCGGAAAATAATCAAATGAGCGAGCAATAGAGAGGCGCTTTGGAAAGATTCAAAGGAAAATAGCTGCTGCTGCGTGACTCACTTAACAAGAGAATCAGTCACGATGATGCCGAGAGACGAGCGAGAGATGATCAGAAGAAAAAAATCTTTTGGAAAAATCTACTTGGAAATTTGAAACAATTTAAATTTGTGGTTTGCAGAGACAATGAATAAATGAGACATTATAAAATGCACTATTATTATCATAATATCATATGTAAATAGCTTATTGATATTTTACATTTTGACCTGTTATGCTCTTGACTTGATTTGATATATCAATTTATTTTCTTTCGTCGTTCGTGATGAAAAGTTTAGATTATTCGTTTGCTAACAATGCAATAACGTAAAATAAGTTGTTTGTTATGCTTAACGGATCGGATATCAAATCGGATCATGATTTTTTGATATGACATGATATTACGATAAGTATTATAATATTTAGAAAAAATAAAAATGTCTTGACAGCGAAAGCTTTCAAACGCGGTTTCATTGACTAAACAAAATGATACAAATAATAAGCAGAAGAAAATAGTTAAGTGTGTGATATATATACTGTTATTATTACTATTATTATCATTTATAATGCCTTTTTAAACAAACACAATCTCTTTTGTTTATATTTTTATTATGACTAAAAAGTTTACCTTGATTATTATTATCATCTTTTATTCGTCTACGGAGATTAAAAGGGCCACAGAGGATAAACCAACAAGTTTAGTTTGTTTAGCTTGATTTTGATTTCAAACAAAATATATGCATTGTGTATGTTTTGTGATGATGATCATGATGAGGAGCTTAGAAAACAAAGTTTCATCACAAGAGCGAGACTTGTCCATGTCCATGAGCCCTTTTGTCGGCATCTCGTCTCACTAATCACTTGATATCAGACCCCATACACACGTCAACAACCTTTCTCCGTTCCCTATTTTCCTGTGTACAAGCATTTCTACAATTGTTATGGGCTTTTGATTGTTGTAGTTCACTATATTATTCAATTCAGAGCTTAACAAAACGGTTAGAAAATACTTCACTTAAAAAAGTGATCTGATGATGATATTCGATGAGAGTTTATTGAGTACTATCTTGATTTTATTGGTTGTCTGAACAGACAATGCGAAAGGGTTGACAATAATATTTTGATATGTCATGTGACAAGTGACGCTTCTCTCAATTTATTTTGACTAGCTTTTTACGTAACAATTCAAAAATAAAAATTATTATGTGACGTGACATCTCAAGCAAGCCTTGGTCTAGTCTGGTTGTTAAAAGTAAACTTGTTGGACATTTTCGAGCTAAAAGCAATAATGTTTAATGTGTGTTTTATAACCATGTAAATATTTCCCAGGGCGAACTAAAAAGTTCTTTTGTTTGAATTGTTTTGTAAGCTATCGCTTATTTTTTAATAATGAAGTCAATTTCAAATTGAAATTCCATAAAAATGTAATTTAACAAAATAGCCTAAAGATAAATTTGGTATATTTGGAAGGGGCGACAGGTGAAAAATGAAAAACTGATAATTGCATGCTTTTCATTTCAAGTCTAGAGTGCAATCTATCAGTCAAAAGAAAATAGCTTGGCATTAAATACTTCATTTATTAACAAGATAATAACAACGATAATGGTGCATCTCAACTCATCAGCCACAAGAACTTTACTGTATTGTTGAGCTGTTACGCATTAATACATATTGCCTTTGAGCAAAACTGCTTTGATTTTTTCGCAAGAAATCGGTAAATAAATTTGCAGAAGAGTTTAATACCAAAAAAGTTGAATGAGTGAAGGGATATCACTGGAAAGACAGGATAATGATTTTTTATGTGTTTGCCAAATTGAAAATGTGTCCTGCGAGAAGGAGTATCAGTTCAGCTGACAGTTTTTCCTCACTTGACGAGAATAAATGGTGAAAAATATGTACCTTTGTATCTTGTTGTGAGGTACTCCCATTGTTGCAAATACACTCACTGCACTGATCTGATTGTTGTCACAAGTCCAACAGTCTGAGAGACCGGATTCAGTTCATCTCTTTAACAATGAAAAATTATTCATATTCTACTATCCTTGATTATTAGAAGCCAAATGCCACGCCACCAGCCACTCCATGACGCGACGTGTGAGCCGAGCATGAATGAGCAAATTTCTCCCAGGCTAATTTATAAAGATGCTCTCTCGAGGAGCGGACCAGAGGTCTCATTTTGCGGACTGGTGGTCTGATCTGATCAGTGGTTCAGCTGCTGGTCCTGTTTGTAAAATTCATTCACAATTTACATTTTTATCAATGAAATGAAAAAAGTTATGCATATATACATGCATGTTATATTAATGTGACATTTGTTATTGCCATGCGCACACACACACACATTGGCAAAATATTAAGACGGATCTGATCTATTTATTCATATTAAAAAAAGTTTATCTTGATTGTCATCGGATATGGGTTTACTAAACTGCTATGTGTGTTTGATATGATAAGATACAAACAACAGGTAAACAAGAAGGTAGGAGGGAGCCAGTGAGAGGATTTCAAATAGTTCTGGTTTTAATAATAATACAGTAATAAAAACTACACTATGCACAGTACACACACGCATGTGACAAGAATGTAATCCAGAGATTTTTAGAATCATGACTAGAATAATAAAGTCCGATTGTGTGAGAGAGAGCACTGCATAGGCACAGCGGGAGATTGGCAACTAAAAAATAAATAGTTTGAACCTATTTTTTGCACTGATTTTTATTTAACTCTGAGCTAAATAGAGAGAGATCTTATTTTCTGTTAGGTGTAAAATGTGTATCGTATCATTAGAAAGGTATGACATGGAAATCAAACCTCTCTCTCTTGGCTTCAAAGGTATATTTACCTGTTTAAAAGTGATTAACGAAAACGAGAAAAAGATTACAATTGGTTATACAATGTAAAAAGAGTTTATTCGTAAGTCGGATTCAATGCATTTAAAAATATAAATGTATTTTGGAAAACTTGTGTGAAATCTTGTCTTTTTTATATCAAGTCAGTAAATTATTTTTTGAAGTCGTAACCCAAGTTTTTTTTGAAAATTAATAATAATTCGTTGTGAAACGACAAAGGCTATGGTAGGCATTAGTGACCTAATTAGTTATTCACTGTTTTATCTTCTATTTGCACCTTTTTACATGTAAATCATTACATTTTGTGAATACGCCTGTTTACAATTGCCATTTCAAAAATCGCATGAAATACACCACTCCGTAACTCTATTATCACACTTGTTTGCAAATTTATTCTTCAACTTCAGACATCAGACATTCAAAAATGTTTTTGCAGAAATGTCAAAATTTAAAAGCTTTTCTTTAAAAACTAAAATACGACAAAATCCTTCAAAAAACCTAAGTAGATATTCTCTTTTAGTTGTCTTGTAAAATGAATATTCATAAAAATTCATTTCTCATATATTTTTTCTTCCTCACAACGCTGCTGAAAAGGTTGAGTAGTTTGACATGACATAAAAAAAGATTTTTAAAATGCACATTTTTAAATAACCATTGTTTCTCACAAAATACAAACATGTGTATCTAATTTTTTTTACTGAAATTTTTTAAAATCTTTTCTTGAATTATTTTTATACCCAACCAAGTGTCTCCCCTACTGTGACAGACTTTTACTCTTTTGGGCAATCTTTACTCTTGTCTCTTTTTTAATGTTCTTTTTTCTCCT
Source organism: Entomobrya multifasciata (assembly GCA_034693345.1). Taxonomy (NCBI): domain Eukaryota; kingdom Metazoa; phylum Arthropoda; class Collembola; order Entomobryomorpha; family Entomobryidae; genus Entomobrya; species Entomobrya multifasciata. Next base: position 10,786 of record JAQFXM010002711.1, read on the forward strand.
CTGTCTACCAATTTTGCAAATATCTCATCACCATCTCATTCTTCATCATTTTTCTTTGCATTTTCTCAAATAAAAACTTCATCAAAAAAATCTCACCCTTGTTTTAATGAACCCTTTTAGTAAAAAAATAGGTAGTCTTTAGTAAACTACTTGATGGCGATACGATACACAACAATGACTATACCACAACACGACGATACACAACAAAGTTCATATTGTCAAGACAACGACAACGTTGTCAACTTTGAGACTTGGTTTTTTTTCTGTGAAACGAAACGAGTCAGAAAACACATCCAACATCACCGAAGTTCATGCAGTCACAGTCGCCAGTCACCCATTTCATCTCTCTCTCAACTCAAAAGAAAAAATGAATTTGTTGAGAACTCCACCCCGCCCGCTTTTCTAAATCTCCTCGCTTCTCATTCTCATCCTCACCATTTTTTCATCTTGTCACATAACTATACATCCATATCTACCCTGTATCCCAATGTAATATAACTAGATAATATTGTGCAATTGCAAAGATGTTTTTTTCTGTAGCAATAATGGTAACGGTAAGGGGGCTTGGCCTCCTCATCTCAATCACTACTACTCTGCGACTGCGACAAGAATAAATTTCTTCTCTCGTTTTAGATTCGCTTTGATCATTTGATGGAAATACATTTTTAAAAAGGAAGCAGCATCAAAGAATCAGAAGAGATCCCATCGTGATCGTTCGTAAGTAAGCGCAGCGGTACTTAACTTACAAGCCTGGTAAAGTGTGTAATGTATAGGCTTATTCCGGTGGTGATTGTGTGGTGGTGGTAAGCTCATTATTATTGATACCGTCACCATCAGCATCCCAACCAAAAAAAGTGTCACAGACACACACAAACATTGTGTTACAAAATTGTTGATGATGATAAAAAAGCGATTGTCGCTGTGTGTGGGAATCCGTTTAAAAACAACTCAAGAGAGAGAGATGAAGCAAAGGGAACGGCAAAAGCAACGCAGTGCTAGATATAGCAAAGCCATTTAAAAATAAGTGGGTTTCATACATACATAAATTTTATATCTGTCGTATAATGTCACTAATAACAACAATGTCAACTTGTTTCAATACTACTACAAAACGGCTGTTGAGATTTTACAGCAAAAAAATTGAATTTTTTCATTGTTTTTATTTGCAGTTTACAAATTTATGTAAAATATGAACTTTTAGCAATTTGATGGCTTATTTTGCAAAAAATGGGGTAAAGCGATATTAGAAGGTATTCAAGAGAGGACGACATATTTTGTTTTGCACCATAGCTGGGTTTGTACAGTTACCTGGTGGTCAGGTCAACAAAAAAAATATTAAGCTTCTCAAAGATAAGTACTCCATTTATTTAGCAGCAGTGGTCTAGTGGGAACTTGGTTGATTTTTTCTTTTTTGAATAGATCAACTTGATATTTTTATTCCCAAGAGATTGTAATCTGTCATGCATTTGCATTGTCAATTGTGATCTTTTTCTCTACTCAGCTCTCTGGTTTAAAATAATATCAAAACAGTTTTTAATTTGGGTTGGGCTCTGTATTTTTTATAAATATTTTTAGCTGGAAAACATGCTTGCTACCATTTTCTCTGTCGTTGTTTTTGTTTTTTGTCATCGCGATCAAAGCCATAAGACAAAAGGGGCGAAATTCACTTCGTTAAAATATAGGAGCTCAAAAGGAGAAAAAATACCCAACTGCTTAGCACTGTACATTATACAAGATATGGTAACAATAAGAAAAAAAGTTTTCCATGTTTATGACGGGTCAGTGGAGAGAAAGTATTAATATAAAAAACGCCTACAATTACCTGGTATGTTTATGCAAATAAGATAAAAAAAATAATGGAATTCAGTAAAATAAAGATTGGGTATTGGTTCCGTTACTTTACTGTAATATAAGAGGTAATGGAAGTAGCATCTGAATATGTTATAGTAGCTTAGTAAAAGGGTGTAGTCCCCACAAAATTTTTTGGTTGTGTTGAGGTAGCTGGAAATGGTTTTCCGCTAGAAATGAATGTAACCAAAAAGGTTTAAAGAAATATTACGTAACTTGTACGCATTACTTTATATTTTTGTTATAAAATAATTAAACCTTGAAAACCGCAATATTAAGTCATTTGACTGCATATTTAAAAAAAAGTACACTGTACTCATTTCATTATGTATGGTCATCATCGTTTACCAATTGTTCAATGTTATGTAAGTGTTTTTGAGTATTTGTATTTATTTATCTAAATAGAGAAAATGGCACAAAAAATCGTCATCTCATCAAAAGTGAAAATACGTGTTCAACAGTTAAAAATCCAACAAAACTTTTTGTGTGGAGATCTTGAAAAAAAATACTTATCACGACAGATAGATACATAGATATACATACACAATATTTTTTATCATGACAAAAAAACTTCATGTTTTGGGGATTTTTTTTAGCCAGGTTGTCTAGCACACAAGTGAATAAGTAAAGCCTTCCTGTGTCAATTCATTTTAATCTTGGTAGAATATCTACTGAAAATGATGCATGTATATTTTTTCGCATAGATTCTAAAAGTCAAGTGAAGTCACCTATTACCCAAAACTACACTTACTCTCTCGCAATCAAAAAGAGAGTGATAATGACAACGACAGTGTGGACTGTTGTGAGTGAGGCGGATTCATTCTTTGTTGCGGAGATGAAATGATCATGATGGCTTATTATGATGGGTGAAGAAGATACAAAAAATATATATATTATGCAAAGTTGTACGTAATGTGGTGTGTATATTTTATTTGGAGAGAGGAGATAACATAGAACACACAGTAAAGTAAGCAGATGGAATGATGATATCACATCACAAAAAATCCAATGTATTTTATAAAGCAAACCAGGTACGTACGTATGCGTAAAAACAAGTTGAAAGAAGAGTGTGGGCACCTGTTGTACTCTTTGATTGGTTTCCCCTGCGGATGGACTTGCAACAGAGTATAGGGCTTTTTAAATACATAGCATATTGTATACTACGTACTACGAGAAGAGTGATCCTGGTGGTGGTAAGTGAGCTTTGTGATGATCTGCGTTGTGTCGCCGCGTCTCTTTTCATACCTGGTCGTTTTTCGTAGTCGTCGCCCTTATCGAAGCGGCGTAGTGCAGAGCGCCCAGTGCTGTTTTGCAGCTGAAACAGAAATGTACTGTAAATTGTGTAATGAATGCATAATCATCAAAAATTAAAGAGAATTAAAGTTTTGAGATAAAAAGAGAGTTCATTAATTTATTGGAGATTATTAAAAATATTAAGGGTTAAAAAATATAAGTTTGGTTCTAATAAAATACAAATCAATTGTTTCTAGAGAATTAATTGATAAATTATTGCAAAAAGGTTTAGAAGTGTGTTGTGCATTAGTGAAATTGTTTTTTAAAGCAAACAAATTATTAAAGTAATTAGTTTAAAAGTTTAAAAAGGGATAAAATGTCAAGTGAGAAAAAATAGAAAAGAAACTAACTTTAAAATAAACTTATGTCGCTCAGACTGACATCCTCAGTTCCTTGTCATTATCCTCCTTCATCGTTGCCGTCGTCGTCATCAAATTCCGTAATATTTCCATTGCAAATGGTGATGCCGATCCTGCCCAGTGCTCAATACTCGACCTGCTTGCAAGTTACCATGACTGAGTATCCTGAGACGACTGTAAGAAGCCAAAAAACAATAATAATTTTGTTTCAAAAATTCAAATATTCCATATATTTATTTGGCGACACATGACTTATTGTAAAACGTCGAATTCACTTCTTCACGGCAATTAACTTGAAACTTTAGAATAATAAGTAGTACATTTTGTGTGTCATGTCCATGTCGCATTTTCTCTTTCAACTTTATCATTTTCTATACTTTTTATTTATTTCTCTCGCTTCTTTACTTCCAAGTCCATTCGATTCGATGCTACCTTGTATGTCAGCAAGGTAGAGTGCGTGTTTCCGGCTGGCCAAAAAAGTACCATAAACAATCCATTAATTCTTTTTTGTCGTTCCTTTTCAATTCAAAATAGGTAGCATTTTAACTCCCTGGTAGAGTTCAATCACTTTTTTCAAAAGTTTACAATTTTTTAATGTCATTTTGTTCGCTACTGCCAACTACCACCACCAACAACCTCTTTTCCTCTACTTTGATAATCGTCATCATCGTTGTCATAATTAAATAAATTAATATTCAATACATGTCTCCACTTTTTTGACAATGGTGGCGGTGACGACCATTTAAATAAGTATGGTACGTGATTTTCAATCTAAACGGAGTTTACATTAAAAAGTATATATTGTAAATGCTTCGCAAAGAAGCTGCGGTGCAAATCAATACAGCCATTTTTAGACAATGCAGAAAATTACATTTAAAAACTAAACCACTGTTTCCTCGAAAGAAACCTATTTTACATCCAAATCAATAATAAAAATAGAAGAAGAAAAATTTATAAATAAATTGATAGAAAACTCATTAGAAGATTAAATATTTTCACCATTTTAAAGACCCAACAAAGTTATAAAAATATCAGCCTACCATTTTTATTAGTATGTCGTTTCCGGACAAAGAATTTCACAAGAGGGTTTTATAATTTTCTATTTTGTAAAGCATGTAAGCGTATTTATCAAACGCTGGATACATTGGGAAAAGGAAAACCCCCTCCCAAAATGTCAACAAGCTTTAAAAAGCAGCTTAACATCCACACGTTTTATAATAAGTACGTATTTCATGTCTCATGTGTTGTGTGATGACGATTAGGATGTCATAAGAAAAAATAATTCTAAATTATCAAATGAAAAAAGTAGGCCTTGTGTGCATAAGAGTTGTACAATAGGTAAACATGATGTGTATTTTTTATAAATTTTTTTGAATATCCTCTTGTACTCCAATGTTGTCGATGGTAATGTCGTAGAAAAATTGCCGAAATATAAAAAGACATTAACAGCTACACACATCACACCATTTCATAGTCTTCATTAGCCTCTTAAACCCAGAGTACTCATTGCAAAAAAAATCCTCCTAAGAATTCTCAAATTTTTTTGTGTGCACCTTATACAGATGTGGCAGGAAATAGAAAATGTCCTTTTAAGTAGTAATGAAGGAGGTCATCACTCTCACCCTCACCACCACACCCCCACGAACAACAACTCTAGATATCTTTCAAATCATCACCATCATTTGCAAACTTCATCCGGTGGTGGAGATTCGCCGTCTGAAAATCCATCAACGAAAAGATCCACAACCATTCACCCTCCTCCTCCGTCTTCTTCGTCATCATCCGGGCATCATCACCACCAAATCTCACCCGCCTCTTCATCCTCATCATCTTCATCTTCCTCCTCCTACACCAATCTCAGTAACTACAACAGTAATACCAGCTATACCTCTGAAGGTACAGGAATTGGTGGTGTGAGAACCTGCACCAACAATAACATTTACACCACCAAAAAATCATCTCAAGAATCTCAGCAAACGAGCAATACAAAAAGCGAAAATAATAATAGTCGTGTGAATAATGTGAATAAAACGACAAGTGAAAGTTTAAACATTTTGTGCAATAACAACAACAATAGTGTTAAGGACTCGCCCACAAGACCAATCAAACTAGAAGTGGAAAGTTCTTCAGTAATTGAGTACAACGGCTACAATAACTGCGAAGAAAACAGTAGCCCTTCTGCTGGAAACGGCGGGGGAATAAACGAAAAAGAGAAAAATTCTTCAACGAACAACAATAACAGCAGTAACAAATCCTCATCCACGAACCAACGACACAGCCCTTCTTCGTACAACAGCAGCGGCAGCTCGAACACGAGAGATTCAGGTTATCTTTCCTCTTCTCTACAGGATCACTTTGCCCCATTGAGTTACGACCGTCTTGGTAGCTTGAAGCAAACCATGTTTGAGTCCGCTTCTTCTGGTATTAAGTCTTGCGGAAGTGGTGGTGTGTCAGTGACAAACAGCAGTTTACTTGGTGGTGGTGGCTACAGCAGTATTATGGACAGTTATACTTCTGCTACCTCGGGGGGTAGTGCTTGTGGGGGTTTATACAATGGAAATTTACCATTTCACGGAAATCATCCTCAAACACATCAGTATTCCTCCCAACATCATCCTCATCATTTAATGCACGCTCCCCCACCACCCCCACTATCCTCTCAGTGTCACCCTTCTCACTATTCCCCAAGTACCAGTCCACAAGGTGGAGGAATTGAAAGTTTATCGAATCCTTCGGGATTTGTCCCGGGTAACTACGGACAATCCCCAACAACTGCATCCCAATGTCACCAAAATTTTGGAGGTAATCCGACCCTCTCCTCTGGAGGCCCTACAGGAATATCATATGCTGCCCCTCCAGTCAGCTGTTTGGACTACTCCAATAATTTAAATATTAACGTTAATCTCAATTTTCAAGGTGTGCAAAGCAATTTATCTAGATTGCATCATCATTACCATCATCACAATCAAACTCACAATCATGTTTCCTCCTCACCCCAACATATTCATCATCCTCACCATCCACCTCCTTCTTCACATCATCAGCGACTAACCAGTGGGAGAAACACAAGCACATCCACTTCTCCAGGGCCCACTACTCCCCAAGGGGCCGGCGGAGGAGGCGGGGGTCATCCCCACTACAGTTTCAAAGTAATGACACCTCCCCTATCCCCCCATATTTTGACCAATGGTCATAGTGGTAACCCAACTCAAAATCCCAGTTTCCTCTCTTCATCATCGTCCTCCTCTTCCTCCCCATTGTCCTCCTCAACATCAGCTAGCAGAATACCCCAACCCCATGGACATCTCTCATTGTCCTCATACGCAAATCATTATCATGGGAATCCATTATCTGGTTCCAGTCCACTGCAAAATGCCAGTCATCATCAGTCTCAACTGGCCTCTTCATCCTCACCTTCTTCTTCATCGACCGGAAATCAGCAATCATCTCATCATCATCCCCATCATCCTCATCACCACCATCATCATAATAATCCCTCCGCAACGCTTAGTCATCTTCACATGAACTCGCCATTATTTCAAATTCACCATCACTCCCAAACAAGCTTTCATCATCCTTCAGCAGTTCATCATCAGCACCTTCACGACCCATTGATGCAACAACACCAGCATTCGTCAGCTGTCTCAGGTAGCCCCATACTCTCCTCAAATCCACATCTTTCCGCTTCTTCTGCTGCCGTTGCTGTTGTAGCTTCAGCTACAGCAGCAGCCTCAATTTCCGCAGTAGGTGTCGCTAATCCCACCGCCGTTACTAAACCAAAAAGAGGAAGACGTCGTTGGGGGAGGAAAAAAGTGACCACTCATTCTTGCAGTTACGCAGGGTGCACCAAAACTTACACAAAGTCGTCTCATTTAAAGGCTCATCTACGTACCCATACGGGAGAAAAGCCGTACCAGTGCACGTGGAAAGGGTGTGGGTGGAAGTTTGCCAGAAGTGATGAGCTGACAAGGCACTACAGAAAACATACCGGCGACAGACCTTTTCAGTGTCGACTTTGTGAAAGGGCTTTCTCCAGATCGGATCATTTAGCGTTGCACATGAAACGGCATATTGCAGTTTAAAAAATAGAAAGTCATAAAAATATATGGAAAGCATAAACTTTAGTAAATATTTAAAAAAAAGATTGGATTTTTTTGGAGTGGATCTCAATTTAATTTGCACAGACTATATTTTTTGGGCCAAGTTTTTAAATAGTTAAGACGATTAATGATTCTGGCGAAGTGGTTTAATTTTGAAAAGTGATTTTTTTTTGTTTTTTAGCGTGACGTGAGGCGTGTTTAAAAAATATGATACTTTTATTATGCCATTTACTCTCGTTCTAATGATTAATATGTACACATAAATTATTTGATGGCTTTATATTTTAAATATTTTGTATTTTTTACCAAGAACTTTTTTTGTATATTAATGTAAAGTTTAAAAGTATTTGTTAATTTGTATGATTGTTTGTTATGGTAGATATAAATAATAGTACAAGCATTATTTGCTGCATTATATTCCTATTAAAATGCTAGTTTAATAGTGATAGCTACAATTGTAATAATGATATATATTTATGTAATGTCAATTTACTTTAATTTAATGTTTTTTGGAGTGATTAGCGAAATGAGAATGTAGGAAAATGGACAGGATAATTGAAAAATAATAAAGAAGGATATTTGAAATTTGAACCCTTTTTACCTTGTCAATTTTTTTACACGACATTAAAACTCATTTACAAGCATGTCACAAAGTAATCTCAAAAGAAAGCAATTTTTTGAAATGAAACTGCTCACCTTTTTCCATATATCTTGTAATATCACATGATAAAATGACAATGACAAAATGATTATTACAATTTTTATGGCTGCATGCAACCTGGCCTGCCACTGCCACCCCCACACAATAATTTTTACACAAAAAAATTATATATCGCGTGCGTTTTTTCTCACTGATGTTTAGCTGATTAAACCCTTTTGGCTGGTGATCATCAACTATGTTTTCATGCAGAACCATTGTATATTTTTGTGTGCTTTCTCTCTCGCTCTTCAATTTGCTTTTCCCTTTATTGAATTTTTGTCATTTTTTTTTCTTTTTTCATTGCCATTTAAAATACATGTATATCATCTACTCATAAAGCACTTAACTGGAAAACATGACCAAGTGTGTCGTTTGTGTAACATGACGTGACGTGATTATCACCATGCATGTTTGTTTGAGCAAACATAATTATCAGATTGATTGAATCATTGATTATTTATTTACAAGACTGGCACACTAGAGAGGAGGAATGAATGAATGAAGCTTATATAAATTTTATATGTATTTCTTTCTGTTGCTGATGATACTGTAGTTTGCAATACAAGTAGGGAAAGGGTAAAAACGATTATGATGCTACCATAATAACAATAATCGGTTGCAATCATATTCATGCTTCAAAAATAAACTTTCATCAGATAAAAAATGAGTTTCTTAGATGAAAATTATGATAAATAATGACTTTAGTTATTTGCCATGTCTCTTGATCATTTGCACAGCGCTTCTTCACATTTCCTATTCGAATTCCAAAAGGTAGTAAAGCTAAAGTAATTCAAACGAATACTTTTTAGCTTAACCGGATATAGTAAAATTGTTGTTTGAAAGTGGCAATAATCTGAAAACAAAATTGCGCTTTTCTTACATTTACTCAACTTGGTAGATAGACAGTCATACAAAATTCAACTGACTTATTCACCGTATCCCCATAAAAATAAATAATGAGCATAATCCCAAAGTAAAAGCAAAAATTACCACTTGCGCTATAATTAAACGCATGCACAAAAATTACAGATATATACGAGGGGCGAGTAATGAAAATAATGAGAATAATTTTTTGAACACTAAAAACAACACCATCACCACCACCACCTGAATTACATGTGTTTTGTTTTACACATGTTTCCCATCTTTCATTTGTAATTTTAAACGTTTCCTTGATTTTTTTTCGCAATCATGACGAATGTTATTAGCAAAACAATGACTGATTACTCTACTAATTATATGAAGCAACCAAAAAGTGCTTAGAAGGAAATAAACAGCTTTACGGATTTCATCAGCCCAGCGGAAAAAATAATAAAGGTGAGTATATAATTTTTTGTCTGTTGGATATATTAAATATGACAATCCAACATTATATTTTGTATTTATTATTATGTACATAGTCGATTCCATTAAAGCGTAGGCATTTTTGATCAAGAATAACTTTTGAATGCAAGCATCTAACAACTTTTGCTTTTCAACATTTTATAGGTAAGGGTCTAACTTAAAAATGTGCTAAAGGAATTTGCTCCAGCTGCCTTAACTTAGGAGCCAGGCTGCTGAAGGTATATCAGTCAAACCCCCGATTTTTGTGCCATTTTTCTTATTCAAATTTTTAAATAGCCATAACTTTCCTAATAATTACTCGAATGAAGTAAACTTGGTTTTAAATTAGTATGAAACGGGAGTTCCAATTGTGGCTACTACTAGGTCTGGAAAGTGGAAAAATTGTTATGACAGGGGGTATGATTTTCACCAAAATCTGTTTCCCGCAATGGCGTTTCAAAAGATGCACAATTTGAGAAACATGTCTAGCACATCTCAGAGATAGTTTCAAAATCTTATGTGATATACGCCAAACATTGCCCATATGTAGCTTAACATTTTGTGATATACCACTTACCGTAAGTCCAACTGATTTTTTAGAATGCTTTGAACATTCCCTACGTTTCGCTCATTAACAGTACTTTGGAGCGGTCCACTTCTTTCGTTCTCCTGAACACTGATTTTCACTTAAGAGAATCAGTGATACCATTTTTTAAATCGCCAAAATAATAGGAGACAATGCAACATCATAAGTGTCCAATGTTTCGTAAATCATGCTCGTGGAGAAGCCATCAAAGTTTAGCACCTTCAATCGCAACCAACTTGTTGGTTTGGATCGTTACATCCGGTTTGGTTTTGGAGTTGTAACTTTTGAACAGTAGTACCTACATGATAATGCTTCGGCACAGTTTTAAGTTTGACCCTTGTCCATATAATTCCGAAGAGTAGAGGTTGTTTGATGCTTTGGTTCAAAAGTTATTTGGGATCAAAAATGCCTACGCTTTAATGGAATCGACTATGTATGTTCATTCTGCTCAGCTCAGTCGCTAATGGAGTGGCACAATTAAAGCTATTAGCCTCGCTTCATTTGAATAGCCTTTATAAGGAGTCAGCTAACTGCTTGCTGTTGTCTTCCTCTCGCATACAAACACTAATCGCTGTATTATTACGAGAAGAGTAACCCTTTTTATTATTCTTTCGCATTTCCCATCCGTGCAATTCATCATCTGACAATTCATTCATTTTTTTCCTTTATGAATATCAGCTTTATGACATGAAGTTGCGTTCACAAAATAAAAGAGGAAGATAAAAAGGATGATATAATAATGGGCATATATAATATATACGATAAGTATGTATGAAAAGAAAGGGTTAAAAACTAAGTTGTGTGAAATATTTTAGGCTCAAATTTGTATATCTACTTGTTATGAAAAAATGAAGATACGCTGCTTTCGTTTGAAAATATCACATATTTGAGTGCACAGCTGGGTTGTTGTTTTAAAGGGAAACGAACTGACTGAAATGCCAAGCCAGCATAGGAAAAAGATTTTGTAATGATTTTGCTCTCTTGTACTCACTTCTCGTGCTATATAAAACTAAACCAAAGCACATTATTATCTCTGACCGATATATTTATTGCTTTCTCCACCCCAACCCACTGTAGCTCTCTAAGAAATAAAGTTTTAAATAAATTCTTTTTTCGTGACTTAGTTTTTTTTGAAGAATATAAGATGAGCTCCACAGAAAAGAAACTTATGAGAAAAACGTTTTACCAATTTAAGACATAAAATGGAGGACTACACTGGACTGACCAAATGAGAAAAAAAGTGTCCTTTACAAAATGGAAATCCAAGACTACCCATTATAATCATCATGGTAATCGTAATCGTCATTAGTTAAAATAATTTAAATAAAAACGTCATCAAGAAAAAGAAAAAGAGTGTAAGCTTTACAGTGAACGAGAAATAATCAGTGAACAAAATAGTTTTTTTTTGTTATTATCAGCCAGCGTCACATTCCAGAGTAAACCTTTTAAAACGAAGAAAAACATAACAGCAGTAGAATTCCTTTTCATTTTGATTTTGTCCAGAGAGAAGATAGCGGATTGGAAAGAGAGAAAGAAAAAAATGGACTAATGAATATTGAACAAGTTCACCCTCATTAATTAACACCCACGCATGCTCATAAATCTGACTTGACTTGACTTGCATGACTTCTCAGAGAGCAGAGCAGTACCCCCGACAGATCAATTATAACAAAACATGCTTTTCATGAAAAAGAGCTTTTGCTTTTAAGCCAAAGAAAATCAAATACAAAATGTTTGACTGCTGTTCTTTTTCTCATTTTTTATTTTGTCGGGTTAGAAAAGAGAAAAATATCTGTTGTGTTATTTAACCCTTTTTCAATTTGCAGAGCAACTTGTTTGCTCGCTTTTCAACATCGGCTTTTCAGAGAGAGCCAAATGAGTAGTCCATAAATCTGATTTAAAATCCAATTCAAACGTGTTAAATGTGAAATGAATTTTGAATGACTGAATGACCATAAGAAAAGAAATACAATTTGTTTTTACTCTCGTCTATTTTTTGCACTTGATCTTGCTGATGATGAGCTTTCTTGACAACATTTTGATGCAATTGTAATTGACCGCCAGAAGCCACAAAAGAAATAAAAGTAAAGCAGAGAGTTTGAGTTTTACTGGATTAAGAAGAATTTGGGCTCATTGAAAATAATTACTTATTTTGCAAACAACTGAAAAATCTTACAATTAGTATCTTTTTATAAATAAATGAGTAATTGTGTTTGAATGATGTAATACAGTCTAGTACCACGTGTCTATATAGACACGCTACGTGTCTATTTAGACACGCTACGTGTCTATATAGACACGTAAAAAAGTGTCTATATAGACACGTAAAAAATAATTTAATTTACGTGTCTATTTAGAC
>JAQFXM010002712.1:0-23331 GCA_034693345.1 Entomobrya multifasciata
TAGATATCTCAGTTCCATGTGACTTGGGAAATCTTATATGTATTCATTTCATGTGTACAATATGTACTGCTTCATTTCTGGCAAGGCTAGCATTGCATATTGGATGGTATAAAGTTTTAGTAAAAGTGAAGGTTGTATAGCTGAAATGTTATATTCAATATCATTTGTAAGTTTCTAGCTTGCAAGTACTACCCTACATTCGGTAAAGAACCTTGAAATTGTTTTTGGGAACCTCTTCTTGTTTGAGTTTATACTTGTAAAGATAGAGTGAGTGCAACTCTTATATTCCTGGGTCTGGATGAGGTTTATCTTTTTATATGTGTTTTATCTCTGGAGCATTAGAACATGTGGAAAGCACGCTGATCAGACTGACTTGTTCTTGAGGAATACGTGCTAGTGGTCATGATCATTGCCTTGATGCAACTGTAAGCGTATCGGGCTGAAGTACATGGGAAAACTGACGCTTACTGGCCATGAATTTCACAAAAACTTGTACAAAGTCATGCAATTTGTTTGCACCCCTGGCTTTCCAAATTTCAAGGAGGTATTAAATGCATTAGATTATATTTATCTCTTTAAACAATGTGCACACACAGGAAAGCCTATAATAAATTCAAGTACAATTATGATGATGGATGGTGAATTAAGTAAAATGCATCTTTTTTGTTTAAAAAATGACCAGGGCAAACATTGCTTTGCGGTCAATCTGATCTGTAATTTAAGATTGACAATCACCGTTTGAGTATGTGTATTGAAAGTATGGTTTAGTAGAAGTACATGCATATTCGATATTCGAGATTGATTGATTAATATACGATTTGTTTGTTTGTCAATTTTATACGCATATTTATCGCATGAAATTTCATAAAAACATTCGGAAGAAACGTCAATTTTGCAGGGGTTAAAGAGGTCTTTTAGATGACACGTAGATAAGTACACAACATATATCATATCAGTCAAAATTCCAGAATCCAGATCGTTGCTCTGTCAAAGCAGGCAAGAAGTTAGTTATGAACGGAGAATAGTATCATTACTTATTATGCCAAAAAAAATCGTTTAAATCTAAGCAATATTACATTCCAATGAATAAAGAAATCATGTGTACCATCCCCAACTCATTTGAACTTCACCTTACAGCTTATATCATGTCATGTCACACGTCACAAATCTTCAGCATTTTACGTTTGTACTTTGTTTAAAGTGGCGCAACCTAACGCTGGCGAAATATGTTGCAAGCAATATGGCATGATATTCTCGAAATAGGTTTACATTGCAATGCTATAAAATACTTCGCTGTGTGGGTACTGGGTACTAATATTACTTATAAAAATGGATTCATGCACTTTATGTGTGATGTGTGCACTTTATCGGAAGTAGTAATGATGATCTTTGACATTTGTTTTGCAAGAATTTATCATCGAAGATTTAAAGTCAGACAATGACAAAAAAGTGAAAAGGCAATGATTTTTTAGTTTACATTTGTCTACAAATGAAGATTAAATACTTGGTTTTGTATTTATTTGCGAGTTTAGTTAACTAGACAGAACCAGTGAGCCAGAGCTTGTGGTGTCCACAAATTTCAATATGGCTGCTGGGATAAAACATGAAGTACTTTTGATTGAACCATATTACAGTGGCTCTCATAAGCTATTAATGGACACTCTCCACGAACATTTGAGAACCTTTCCTGATGTCAACGTAATTCTCATGACTTTACCAGGAAAAAAATGGCATTGGAGAGCCCGAACAAGTGCATTGCACTTTGCGCAGAACATACCAAGATTAAACAACCTAAAGTAAGTTGAAAGTGAAACGAAATGTACAGGATCAGCTAAATCATTTTTATGCTCTTTTCCTGGATGGCTAATGGAACATAAATACATTCCTTAAATTTTCAGATGTATTTTTACAAGCTGTGTGCTCCCACTACATGAACTAGTGGGACTGCGACCGGATCTTCAAACCTGTAAAAAGGTCGTGTATTTTCATGAGAATCAATTAGTATATCCGGTTCGGAAGGCAAAAGACAGAGACTTTCAATATGGATATAATCAAATAATGACGTGGTATGTTCTAAATATACCAAATTTTGCACTAACGACATGTATTTTAAAACTTTTTGACACATAAAATGTACCCATTTCTTTTTTAAATGTTCAGCCTTGCAGCGGATTTGGTTCTTTTCAACTCAAAATTTAATCAAGAATCCTTTCTCGGAAGTATTGCGAAATTTTTTAAACTACAACCAGACAACAGACCTAAAGGTTTGCGTGAGCAAATTGAGCCAAAATGCCAAGTTTTATATTTCCCGTTGAAATTACCAAGTAATCCATCATTCAAATTATTGGAAAGCTATACCCACGAAAAAAGTGATGCTCTATTACGGATTGTATGGCCTCATAGATGGTATGCTGCTTTATCTCCTTATTTGCATGATTGATACATGCAAGCACATCAATGATTTTAATAAAACTAAAAAACTGTTAAAAAATATAATTTGAAACTGAAAGTTCTTTTAAATTAATTTTTAGGGAATTCGACAAAAATCCGGAAATGCTATTCCATGTACTCTTTAAATTGAAGGATCAAGGCATTACAAATTTTCGTTTAAGTGTTCTCGGGGAAAGTTTTACAGACAATCCTCCAATTTTCGAAGAAGCACGTTCCAGACTGGCAGACTTAACAGATCATTTTGGTTATATTGCTGACAAAGCACAATACTTCCAAATACTTACCGATGCCGACATCATCATATCAACGGCAGATCATGAATTTTATGGAGTTGCAATGTAAGTGTAACGGATAATGATTTATGATAGCATTACTGATGTGATGTACTGATGTACGTTTCTCAAACCGACTTCATATTAATTGTTCATTCATTTGTCACATTTACAGGTTGGAAGGTGTTGCTCACAAATGTTTCCCTTTAGCACCCAATAAGTTGGTGTATCCTGAAATTTTTCCTTACAAGACATGCCTGTATAACTCAGAGGAAGACTTGCTCAAGAGACTGAAAAATTATTTGACAAACATTGGTTTATTCATTAAAGACAAGAAAACATTTTTTGATGCCTTTACAATTACAAAGTATGAATGGGAAGCGTTGCAGCAAGATTACATAAATATTTTAGTTGATATGAAACAGTAATTTAGCGAATCGAATCTATTCCCTATGAAGTAAACACGTCAACACAAACGCCCTCGTCTGAGATACATCTGTGAACATTTCAATTTCTTTCAAAAAGACAAACTTTTATTTTTGGCATCCATCAATTACACACATACGACCACGTCCAGTGTTGCACGTAAAGCGATCTCAACATCACCCTCTGGAACGACAACTGTCCTATATCCACTGTGTTTCCCGAACAAGGGATCCTTGTCGTTTGTCTTTTTGTTTGAAGCATCACGATCACAATATGGTTTAACCCCTTTTGCAATGATTTCATCAGTTAGCGAGTCTTGAAAATAAACTTCCCCGGTATAACATTCCTTTCCCCCAGCAAAAACTTTGAAATGGATATGAGGTGTTCTGGCTCCGTAAAACCCTGGGAAAATTGTTTGAAATGATGCAGATCCGTCGGAATCCGTTGGCTGAATTCCGCGTAAAAAAGTGGAGTCATCTGTAGGTTCCACATGGCTCTCTCCACGAATTCTTCGATTTTCTACACACGAAAAATTCAATTAATAAATACGTATGTCTACGAATTTTTATTTGATTTATAAAGTTTGCATTGCAATTTGCAATTCACAAAGTTAAACGTACCAAGAGGATACAAATCCAAGTATGCAGAGTAAACTCCATCAGCGTCTGCGTGCCAAACGTGAACTTCCCCGTTTGTGATCGGTTTACCCCCTTTATTGTAATTTTTTATATTAAACGTCATAGTAAAAGGGAGTCCTTCCCGATCCTCCCTAATGTCACTTCTCAGTGGTTGTTTTGGAAGGTAGAATGGCCCCTCTGGTCCTAGTGGCGTGGGAGACAAAGGAAGGGCACTGTCAAATGGAGCCATTTTCACTATGCAAAACTACAAGACACTACTACTTTTTTTACTACTGCTGATGTTGTTGTGGCTTCGGATGATGAAGTGTGACTGACAGTCTTGGAATTAAGCATCGCATCTTTAATCATTTTAATTTTTTAATCATTACAAATTACAACTTTACAACCGGTTTGTACAAGCACGCATACTACGATTGCATGGATCCATATATTCCATGCTTAGTATTACGAATGTGTGATTTGTGTACAAGCGCAGCCAGCGGCGTAATTATGACATGACCAATGTTGAATGCAGGATTTAGGTACATATTATATCATTGGTTCGATTGATAGAATTGACATGTATCATATAATAAAATATTTTTTTTACAAAGCACTACAATTTGTCACGTTTTCATGTTGTTTAATTGGGACATCGTTTATTTTCAGAATTCATAATTATGACGTGACGTGATGCAAACAAATAAAAAATTCCATTGTAAAGCAGAAAACAATTGTGCATTGTGCATTTTTGAAAGTAAGGTTCATGCACTCTTGTCATACATTTGACGTTGTATAATGCAATGCCAATGCAAAGTAGGAGTAAATTTTGTAGCTTGTAGCTCTTTAATTTGTCATTGCGTGTCATCCAATACTATCCCTGAGAATCAAAACTTAATTGGAGGTTGGAAGTATTCAATTTCATATTGTTCAAGGAAGATTCCTCCAACAACGCTATCTTATCAGGACCTTATTCAAGCCCTTTATTTAAATTCCATGTACGTACAATTTTATCATGAAATAATTTATTGTTAAAATTAATTCTATTTTATTAATATGCATATATCACGTCATCAATTGAATGTGATAAAAAAAATCGTCACTCATAAGTCATCATTATCTGCAACATCTAACAACACGAAATATGTCTGGCATTCATGCAAAGACATGTATGTCCAGTTTACCTTAAGATCATATTTCACATATAGTCAATTCGATTTATCCAAGGATTTACTATAAAAATCACTGTACTTTATGTACTTATTGGATATCATGATATCTTCTCTTAGAAACAACAGTCATTCATGGATAACACTGTAACGCATTGTTATTATCTTTATTACCATCCCTCGAAGAAGAAATAGGCAATAGGTAGCCGTCTTAGGTATTTTAATGTACTTCCCTCTTCTTGTGGTAAATGACTTTAAAGTGTTCTATGCATAGCTAACTGCACATTAATGGAGGCTCAATTAAATTCCACAACGAATTCTGAAACGAGCCCTACTCCATCCAATGTGTGTGGAGTTTGCGACAAACCCAGCGCTGTTTACTGTCCAAGATGCCGACTGATTGGCTATTGCTCGCATGACCATCGACTTCAACATTGGGATGAACACGACAAAGATTGTGTTGCTGTTCATCCAGTCAGGATAAAGAAGGTTGGGATCAATAAACAACGAGCTTTAATTACACGAAATCAATTTAAATCTGGATCAATTATATTCTTTGACACACCAATCATTCGTGGTCCTGATGATAATCTTTTGAGTCCTGATGCAGTTCGATACTGCTTTCTAACCAGCTCAAAGCAGAGATCTACTTGCATAACATGTTGCTCTTTAGTATTGGATGGAAGATTATGTGCCAAATGTCAATGGCCTGTTTGTAGCCAAAAGTGCTCACAGGCAAGTTGGATTATCTACTTGTTACCAAATTAGTCATGCATCTTCACCATCATTTTCTTAAATTAGATAAAAATCTCTTCCTTGATTTAGGATCCAGTTCATTCTCTCATGGAATGCGCTATTTTTCATGGCAAACCGGAAACAGAGTTCAATGTCGTAAAACCAGCAAGATTCATACTTATTTTGCGTTGTCTACTCACAAAAGAAACAGATTTAAAAACATGGAACAAGATTTTATCACTGGAAACTAACCCAATGGCAAAACAGTTGGAAAGGCTGTTAGAAGAGGGAAACCCAATAACAGATAAGCAACTCAGAAAGACGCAGTCACTGGATAAAGATATCGTCAATGATGTTATGAGCCAGCTACGACATTTCCAGCTGCAAAAGCGTTTTTCTAGGAATCTGGTCTCCAGAGTTGTAAGCATACTCAACTGGAATGCTGTACCAACAGAGCTTGGATTAAAAAAGTACAAGATTTACTTTAGATTATACTACATCAACCACTTTTGATCTGATCATTAAATTAGTATGCAAATTATAATGCTAACATGTAATTCTAGAGAGAGCATGCTACTATATCCCAGAATCACTGTAGCCCAACACAGTTGCACTCCAAAAGGCATATGGTTCATGAAATCAACATACCAACTAATCTGTCATGCTCGCACAGACATCAGCGTTGATGAGCAATTAACTATTAGCAGAGTTTCAGACGATGTACTTCTAATGTGCACCAAGATCCGGCAACAGCATCTTCGAAGCCTTGACATCCACTGTGAATGCGAAAGATGTACATCTCCCACCGAACTGGGTTCCCATTTTTCCACAGTCAAATGCATAAACTTTGAATTTTTTGATCCCATCAAAGGATGCATTCATGGGAATCTAGAAGCGGAGAATCCATGCAATCCAGGATCCGTTTGGAAGTGTCAAACATGCCATTGTTCTAGGTCGGGAAAACTCATACAAAACTACATGACTAGAATACAACTTGAACTGGATGAAGCCAAACAATTAGCATCTCCATTAAAATACAAGGAAGTAGATTATGACTCGGCAAAAAGTCTAACAGAGCTTTTGGGCTTGAAGAAATTTATCTCCTTGATAAAACATCATGAAGACAAAGCTCTCCATAAAAATCATGCTATTCTTTTCCATGCAAAGTTTTTTGTTATCAAGCTCCTGTCCAAGGGGATCGCAGAGATTTTCCATTTGAATGAATCAATTCGCCAGAAAATCAGAAAATTGCTGATTGATGCAGCATCAATGGTTGTGAAATTATGCGATGAATCTTTGGCTATCATTACCGTAATTTTTCCGGGAGTCTCTTTACGTTATGGTAGGTCAGCCTACGATCCCTCGAAGTTAAAATCTAAGCTCTTTCCAATATTTAAAATTTCAAACTATAATTTACTCGCCTTCCAGGTGAGCTTGTGTACTACAAGCAATTTTCTCTACTTATCCTTCTCCCGGACGAATTTCGCCAGGCCAAGGAATTTGCCGGTGCTAATCTAATGACATTCTTTAAAAGATTTGAAGACGCAAAACAACTCAGAGAGAAAGCAAGATTTGTCCTTTCATTTTACAAAGAGAACCCGGAAGTTGGAAAAATGCTAGAGTTTATGACATTGGATGAATTTCTCTTTTCAACGCTGCAAAAGCATGTGGATCAACATGCCCCAGTTTCGTGCAATGACAACAAAGTACAATCTTCCACAAGCAAAGTTACATGGAACGGAGTTAGCTATACTTCATTCGATACGCTGCTGTAGTTTAATCAAACTAATTTGAATAATTAAGCAAAAATCAGGAATTTTTAATGAATATTCTCTTGAAGTAAAACTTTTATGCATATTTCATGGCGTCAGAAAAATTTCTCCTGTCTTTTATCCTTTCCATATGCCTATTTTGCAAGACATTTTCGCTTGTCATCAACAATCAACCGCCGACGGTCCGCCATACCGAGTTTACAATACGAAAGAATCCAATTTAGTGTTAAACTGCAAAGATACTTTTTATATCAGCTAATTAATGAATGCCCAGCCCAAGCCAAGTTACTCGTTTTACCGCCGTTGTTGCGTAATATTTCTCTTTTAAATGTGTTAAGTACAACTACCAAGAACACTTAAATGTTTTTAATTGGTTAGCATCAACGTTGTTTTTGCAAAAATTAGGAAGTGTAATATTCCGAGAACGTGGTGTCGTCGGCCGCCTACTGCATAGAAAGGTAACTTTTGTTGTCTAATTGCCTGAAGTAGTGTTATGTTAGTGAAGCTTTGTTAGGTTGTCAATTATCCGCCAATCGTGGTTAAAATACTTAACGTAGTTTAACGGAAAAAGCTTAAATTATTATAGTTTTAAACTGCAAGAATAAAGATAAAATTCTACCTTTGTTAGTGATTATTGGGGGTGAATCAGTTTTTAAAATGTGAGTTAAATTTGGGTCGAAAGATTATGTTTGTAGAACAGGGTGCATTGGTAATTGGTGCATATATTATGTAATGGTTGAACTATTATAAGTGTTTCTTTCATATTTACTTGTCTGTAGGGGCGTCGAAGGAGCTGGAGCACGTGCTTCAAGATCTCACCATCTGCGGGTTACAAGGAATGGGAGTAATCCATTCTACGTCAATGACGGCTGGGACTATCCCATAAGTCAAAGTAATCGCCATCTTCTGCTTCATCCGACCCAAGTAATGGTGGAAAATCCGTATTATGCCAGAATGATGGCCGAGGTTCAAGCGGAGGAAACGTACTTCAGACAATTGAGGGCAGCGGCGGCAGGTAGAAGTATTTATGAAGATTCTTTCGCCAGGGTCACTGCACCACCAGTGTCAGCGACTGTCAGTGATGCGATCATTCTTGAGTAAGCCTTGAAATGGGTTAAAATTAACTTTATACATAATACATGTCTTCCCCTTAAACAAAGTGTGTGTGACATCATGTGACGTTTTTATGTATTTAATTGTAGGAATATAATGCTTGCTCAGAGTTCTTCTATGGGTCCGGCGGGGTTTGGGGCAGTGGGACAATCGGTTCCCAATGCGAACAGGTATTCCATGTCAATTTGTTTTTGTAATATTTCTCCACCAAATCGTGTCGTAATTTTTATTCACAATTGAAATAAATGTATGTTTTTGCTTATAACTAGACCCAGAGCGGTCGACTTGGAACTGGAAATCGCTTCCGGCTCATCAGAAGAGGACGATGATGAGGAAAGCGAAGATGTTGAAGACACGGAAATTTTGCATGATCAAGAACTTCTAGACGCCATAGCTAGTGTGAAGCAGGAAATGTAAGCCACTAATTTGAACTACTACCGTAACTTTGTATAGTGACGCCCTGCAGTAGTATCTTGAATTTACTTTGTGTTAATTTTGTATCCAGGATTGCGAATGACTCAGAAATTAAATCTGTGCAGAAGAAGATCAATGAGGTGAAAACAGACAAGAAAGTTGAGGAGCCAGAGGAAATTCCATCAACCTTCCGTTGGGTTCATATTGAAATTGTTTAAACTTCTTTTTTTACTGATCAGTTATGAAACTGTGCATACTGAATGTCGTGCCAATGGCATTAATGGTATACGACATCATTGGTAATTAGACGTAAATTGATTCTTTTTAAACGATATGGTTTAATTGGCTATTTTAATGTTATGTAAATGAATTTGACATTCTCCATGATAAAGCAATTTTCAAGATTTTCTTTTCTGTTCGTTGACTGAATTTTATTATCATTCCCAAAAAATGAGTAAAAATAGTAAGGTTTCAAAAAACTTGTGCGTTTTTAATTCGATTACATTCTTTTCGTACAAATTTCTTCATGGCATAATATTTCTTCCTGAAAAGCATGAACTATAAAACTATTCTTTTCACGAAAACACGGTAACATTGTAACATAATTAAAACTGTTCACCTGAGTGAGTACTGTAAATCAGTAAAATATAAAATTAAGTAAATCATACTTGTAATAAAATCTACAACACATGCTTTTAAAGTCAGCATTAATGAAGTTTATAAAACTTAACCTAGTTAAATACTGCAAAGTTGATAATATTTACACCTACTTACAAGTTACATTACAACCATTTTATAATAAAATACAAAAAAAAACTTTGGTCCGTAAAACATGCGATGATGTATATGTTTAATTATTTGTTTAAAAAGTCTACTCTTGGAAAAAGTTAAAATGATATTGGATGGAATAATCGGTCTTTGAGATTTGTTTCCATTATACCAGTTACGGTTTCAGACTTTCATTCATCCATTGACATTCTTTCGTTGTAGGACGACGTGGATGAAGCAGAGGAGGATGTAAAACTTCCTGAACTACTTGTAGAAGTGGAGGTTCCAGAGTTTTCACTCCTAAAAAGTAAACACATAAATAAACATCGGTTAGTTTCATGCTATTCTCTCTTCCCAAAAGAAAATCTATTTTGAATTATTTACTGAACTTACGAAGTGTGAACGCTGGACTGAGGATTACTATTGCTGTTGCTACTGTGCATCGATGAATGAACTTCAACTTTGAACTTTGCCGACACCTTTGTAGTCGTAGAATTGCCGTTAGGCTCTCTGTCAAAAGTTTCAACAACTACGCGAGGTTCCACCACAAACTCGGCACTTCTACAAATAAAAAAGTAAACCATAAATTTAGAATTCAAATTCGTTTTAAGATGATGATGATGAAAAGAATGTGACATTTAAGGATGATCTGATGAAACATGTGAATTGTACATACCTTCGTGTAGCACAAGAAGTAGGTTCCTCTGTGATAGTAGAAAGGCTGTGCTCACTGGGTGCTCGATTATGCCCTCCACGGTTTGATCCATGATAGTAATTATTTCTTGAGTTGGATCCTCTAAAACTGTATGGTGCAGGTGGATAGTTGCCACGAGAATTTTTGCCACCGGTTCTAGAACTTCCACTATTCCGCCCACTTGATCTAGAGTTGCTGCCTCGTTTGGGTATTGGCGATGGAGTTAAAGGTTGAAGATACGAAGGATCTTCTTGTGACAAGCCTACCAACCATGATGGCGGCTTTAACAACGCGAGTAATACTGGGACGAGTAGAAGTATATTTATAAGTGAAAAAATTGATGATAGGCAGACCAGAAGAGTAAAATATGTAAAGATGAATGTGAAATCTGGTGAGTATAGAATTAAAGCTGTGAGCGTAATTAATATCAGACTTTGTACACATGGAGGTCCCACTAGCGAGAATGAGACTGATCGACGTTCGGAAACTGATCCCGGTATGCAGCAGAATGCCTAAAAATTGAAAAATCAAAATTATAGATTAGTACATAAACTCAATGCAAAAAATTCGCTAAAAATTTGGTATTAAGAGAAAAAGTTACTTACCACAACAATTTGTATAGTAGGAAACACGACCAGACTGACACCTAACAAAGCAATATCCACCGGTAATGCGTTGAGACCAACGCGGAGCCAGCCGATCGCACCAATAATTTGTGATCCTGTTATGCATGCTACCAAAACGACAACTCCACTAGCACGAATGGAGCCTCCTAATGAGCATACTAGAATTAGAAATGCACTTGTGACTGCAGCAGCAACGAATATTAAGTGGTCGGGCAGCTTCAAATACTGATCATAAAATCTGAATGGGATGCCCCACGGGAAAACAGGCAAACCACGCTCTTCGTACTTCCGGCAGATTTCTCTAATATTCTTTACGAAGGCTAGGATCTGCGATTCTGTAAAATATAAAATAAAGACTCTTTCTATTAGTACTTAGGAAAGAAAGAATGAAAAATATTTCAATAGATAGACTTGCAAGAATATTGTACCTTGGTCATCTTCCTGTGATCCATCATCTTTCGACGTTCGTACCAGGTATGATATTTCAGCATACTTAATTGGTGCTGATCTAGGAATTTTTAAATCTTTATCTTCTGGGCTGTGGACCCAGTTCCTTGGCTCTGGTTTAAGATTAGATGCAGTAGATCCATAAGCAAGGGGATCGTTCCATGCCCAGGCAGTCAAATAAACGTAAAATGCTCTGGTGTTAATTACTCCTTCGCCATCCACAAGTCGATTGGAAGGAAGCTGAAGTAAGAAACAGGTTATTTAAGGTGTCAATTTTAAATTTAAAAGGAAAGCTAGTTTGCTATCAAGGATAGTTTCATAGACATACCTGTGTAATATCTACAGGGTGTTCCACGTGCCCCGTTTGTACTGCCAATTTCCAAGCAAGTATGCCATCAGCACTTGCCAGATCAGTCCACCCTTCTTTATGCAGATAACCCAACTTCCACTCTTTGTCAAACACACCTTGCAAGCGAAGTAGCCAAGATCGAAACACTGAAAGCCACATTTGAGGTACTCCACCATTGTCGTCTCGTATTACCCATGGAAGACTACTCATGGTGTCATGAAACTTTTGAAGGAGTCTGTATTGGGTGAAAGATTTCATCACGTTAGTTGCTTGTCATTTATTTGATTAAATCAATGAAATCACTGTGCTAGTACTGGAAACTTACTTTTGATTATTTGGATAATCAAAGTTGGACTTTGTTACAGCTCTAATGTTATACACCGGGAAGAGCTTGCTTTGTGCTGTGAGAAACTCCCATTCTGCTGAATGTGAGGGCACAACGTCCGTGATGGGCAGGCCAAGGCGAAGTTTTGTACATCCGAAAACCGATACACCGATACACACAAGGTATAGCATAACAGTAATTTTCTGTATACGATAATGAAGAATTAATTAGACTTTGATTTTTTACGATCTTGCATATACGTGTTGTCATATTAAAACACTTACACTAAACCATTTACAGTCCAATAGCTGAATATACAATGATGTCCATGTTTTTCCAGAGCATTTATCAATCGTATCTTCATCATCATTTGCCATGTCTATCTCAATGTCGTCCGGTCTGTTTCCACTTGTAGATTTCTCGTTATTGAGCAAATTACAATACTGCTTGTCTTGGCCATTTTTCTCATTGTTTAAGGTTATATTATTGTTCTTTAAGCTATTTAACACATTTGGACGCAGTGACCCAGAAGCGGGTTTATTTCCAGTGTTAACTACATTTGCTCCAGAGTTATGAGAACTACCACTTCCACTTTTCTTTTTCTTCAAAATTAACTGACAGAATGCTGGGTAGACCACTAACAATGCGATAGAACCAACAGCAAAGAATATGGCTCCCTGTTAAAATAAGAATAAAGAATTGCAATTATTACTTTCAAAATTACGTACATGAATTTTTACCATTATTGAAATAGTATCATTATTTTTACGCACCTGCAATGCCAAAGATCGTACAGCGGGGATGGGAAATACTGCACCGGTAGCAATAAAAGTTGACGCAACCAAAATTCCCAACAAAAGTGAGAATCCGTACTTTTTCAAAGTGGTTTTGGCATCTGCACCAGTGTTGAGTTGTGAGTAAAGCAGAATATACAACACTTGGGAAACCAATGCCATCGCCAGATATGGAAGCACTTGTACTGTTAAACATAATTATTATCCAATTAAAGTTACAGAAACAAATAGCAATGAAATTATTTAGGATGGAGTAAAATTTACCTGATGCCACGTTAAATGGAATCTTTAAAAGTGCAGCTACACCACAACCAGCAACCGTTCCAAGGAGAGCAATGGCGATTCCCCCAACGATCAATCCTGCGCGAACTTTCCTACTCACTGGCTCTTGACCGCCCTCAAACAACATCCCAACCACCACTGCCGAAATAAGTACTCCTGTAAACATTGCGAAGAACAATAATTGATTATTTAGTCAACACATAATTTTACGCATGAAACCTGAAGAAGGTCTGACTGCGATATTAACGTACCCACAACACGAATTCCACCCCACTTCCAAGAAAACTGTGAAGCACTCTCCACAACAGAATCGAGTCCTGAAGGCGTGAACGAGTAAAAGTTGAATTTGTGACTTCTGTCATCATCAAGTGTAAGATGGCTCACTTCCTCAGCAAATCTAGTTTGCCAAGCTGCCAATACAGCTTGTGCTTTGGGTTCACTCCACTCAACATGATTCAGTCGCCAAGTCTCACGGAAGAAATCATACAACTCCGAAGACGACATTAATTGTACTGTAGACATCAGGCCACCCGCTCTGTAAAATTTGTAATTTAAGTTTATGTTTAACTATTTATGCATAAAAAATGTGATTTCGCCAACATCAAGTTAGCTAAAATAAAACAGCATAATGTGTATAAATACGCTATGTCTTACTTGACAATATGCCCAGATTTGTTATACGTGGGGCCACCAATAATCAGATCTGGAGCCCAATGCATGAATCTTGGTGCAAATCCATAACATCCTTGCGCCATGATTGATGCTACATCTGGAGGTGCTACGGATCCCTTGTTTGGAGAAGTAATGGGGCATTCTGGATCTTTAGGATTTAAGCATGGCTTTTCTTGGTAACCAGTTCCAATCCCAGCCCTTCTCATAAAGCCTTCCAATATTTCAAAGAATCCCATATGCGCTTCCCCTCCCCCTCCTCTTCCTCCCAACAACCTTGCCTTCATTAGCAATTCTTGTGGATTTAAATTCGTCCATTTAATGTTCCCTCCAAACCCAGGAATTTGAATAGGAAAATCAGGACCCAAAAGTTTTGCCCCTTCCCAGAAGCAATCCAAAGGTGTAACAATCACACATGGAAAAACCTTCTCGAAAATTTGATCAATAAACTGAACGTCAAATGTGGGAATATTGGCAGAATAGCACAGGTCTTTCATACTCCATGTCCTACAGAAAATATAAATATGCACAAACTGTTAACTAAAAGGCCAACAATAGCAAATGATTTGAATACAAAAATGACTTCATGATTTATTCTACGTACACATCATAGAGATCAACAGTTACAGATAACGCTTTCTGAAGTACTTCCAAATGTTCCAAAAGGGCTTTTGAATTTAGCATTGAATGATGCGACTCAGCTTTTGGTGTTTGTATCAGCATTTCATTGGTGTCCGCCGTCGATCCAGATAATTTGGAAACGTAGTTCAACTCCGTGAGAAGTTCTCCGGAATCTATGATCATATTTTCAAGTTTGCGCAATGTTAATAATGATTCTTTAAGATAATATTTTCAATGCTTCAACACTTGCTATAAGTTTTCCCATGCATAATTTTTGAAGCTATGATTAATTGCTCGCTGCTTCATAACATGACAGCGTTTCGCAAATTCATTGTCTACAAAAAAAACTTACCAGGTGTCCACAATGATGCCAGTGTCGTATCCAGACGAATATTTTGAATGCCAACACAAAGGAGGGCAAGCGAGACGATGCCGACAAAGATAACGAGTCCTCCTCGACGCCCAGCCCATTTTCCTACATGTCCAAGTCTTTTCTGAGATTCTCCGCGGACCCATAATCCAAATTTGCTTCCCCGGGCTTTTCCCTATAATTGCCACCAATCAATCAAAATTGTTATCAAACTTGTTAAAAGATCAGTAATCAGTCATCCATCTTGTAAATAAGTTGGTGCATGTGCCAAACAATTGAAAAAATAAGCTTCGTCATGTACAAAAATCTTAGGATCTCTCTTACTACCCTGTAATAAATTTCTAGTTTGATGGTATGATATGGAATTCCCTTTGGAATAGAAATATGACCCAAGCCATGCCAAGCACAAGTCTCAAAAAATATCTTTTGGATTGGAATGGACATTACAACATTGTCACTCTTTCTTGTGATAATTACATTGTCCCTGAAAAATAAGTACGCAACGATACCCAAAAAGCCGAAGATTGACTGCATGCCAATAAAACCAAACATTCATCTTATTTTATGACAGAAAATGGAAATTTAAAGGAGAACTTTTATGAATTGTTGTTGTTGTACTCATTCGACACAATAAATGGCCACATTCACCGCCAGACATCACCACGAAAAGTCAAAACATCAAATACAATGGCAAGAAGTCAAAATGGTGATGCCAGTTTTTGATAAAAATGAGGCATTACAAAAATAAAAGTAAGATAACGGCAAGAAGTAAAGGTCATACTGATTATTGCGTTAGGAAAGAAAGGAAATCATGGTCCCAAAAAGCCAAAAATTACACATCCCTTTTCATTATGTCATAAATCATAATCCATCAAAAATATTTCATCCTTTTTGCTCGGATGCTAAATGCATTGTTCTGTAATCGTTGTAAGTTATAATGCACAATGAAATTATACTCGGGATGATAATGGATTCGTTTCAACTCATTTTCTCGGCATCTCGGCTCTTTTCCAGTCATAAATATTTGAGATGTTTACACATTTTTGTGCACATAATTGGGGTGTTAAATACTTTCAGTAAAATCTTAAATTTCATTAAAGTTAAAATGACCACAGTTAAGTTTTTTAAACAATCTTCATTCATTTCTTTTCATTTCATTACTTCAAGTCAGACATGAATACTTTCCGTTTTAATTTCCATAAACCCATACTCCATTTCAGGATCAGGAAGCGTCGTTTTTGAAAATATCGTTTGAGAACCATTAAATGCAAGTTTGTGAATGAATTGCTTACTTATTTTAGACTTATTTTTTTGGCGAAATATGTAATTCCATGTCACATGTCATGTAGGTATGTAATTTTTTATGGAAAATGCTACTCAACAAAGAAGTCCAGGAAAGAATTCCTTTAAAAATATATTTTTATCATCTTCGTTCATGCTCATCTTCGGTTGCATGCAACCAATGATTTTTCGCAAATAGTTTACGCAGTGATGTGAATTGTGCTCCCAATATGTATTATCTACCATTAATATTCAACCAATCAAAATAATTGATATAAAAATGTCGGTGTACATATTAAGCAAATTCGTAACAAAATGCTATTTACATCATCCTATGCCAATCCAAGATGCGATACCCCCAAAACGAAAATGATGTACTTTGACAGTCTTAAAACACTTCCAGTCTTTTCATGAATCGCATGTGAAAGTTGCAAACACCACAGATATGCAAAACATTTTTTCATGTGAAAGTGAAAGCAAGTGCAATAATTTTGTTCCATGAATTGAATTAAGTGTGTACTATGTTTAGTGATAAAGTTTCAAGCAATAAACTTTGCAATGCCCACCTTTTTCATATACTTTAAAGCCAGTTGGGCATCAGCCCAAGCAGGATACGGTTCCGAGCTTCGTTGTTTCATTGAGAAAGTCTCTCGGTAGGTATCTGACCTGCCTGTTGGTCAGGTCAGCCCACAACTTTCACAAAAAATCCCTAAACTTCACAAATTGTTCACTACACCACGTTCTTTCGCTAATACTAGTTGAATTTTTCCTT
Source organism: Entomobrya multifasciata (assembly GCA_034693345.1). Taxonomy (NCBI): domain Eukaryota; kingdom Metazoa; phylum Arthropoda; class Collembola; order Entomobryomorpha; family Entomobryidae; genus Entomobrya; species Entomobrya multifasciata. The sequence continues at coordinate 16,968 of JAQFXM010002712.1, forward strand.
TTGCAATATTCACACTCTTTTGTTGTACAACAGTTCACTTCAATATTGGATTCATCCTCCTCCGAAAAAATCAAACACTTTGCACATTGTAATGTCGAAACTTTAATTTTCTCACTGAATAATTGCGTTTTCATTTCAAATATAGTTTACCTATATTTATCTCCTATTTTTTAATTAACATTGACACTTTTCCCCACAACTTAAATCACAATAAAAACAATTTTAACAAGGCGTCACCACCGTCAAAATGAACAAGTTGAGGTGACGGAAACGGTCTGAACACCATGGCTTTTCGTATGAACACTTTTAAAATTCAATATTATATTTCTAATGCGTTCTTCTTCTTGGAACTACCAAGTTTTCCTCAGCAGTCATCATCAAAGACAAACAAATTAGCCCCAAAAGCAGCCCTTCAAAAGGATACACAACCATTCTTGTTCCCTGAACACATGTCACTGGACTGGACTTCTTCGTGGCTTGGCTGACTTGAGTTGACTACCTCTTTTCGATAAAAGAACAGGACTTGTCTTTGATGCAACAACATTTAATTTTATTGTACAAAACATGCAAAATAAGTTGTTATATATTATTGTTCACAAAACTATTATACAGCCACCCGCACCCTTGGTGTCATATAAAATGGGACACTTTTTCCTCTCATCTCATTTAAGGCACACATCAAGAGAGTGGGTTCCTCTCTGAGGAATCGTCGTCGTCTATCGTCTCCGAAGAAGAGATGATTTTATTGCACATCATATAATCATAGCGTGCTTCTGTAATAAACTGTGTGGCTCGGCTCAGGGCTCAATTTTTTTTCCTCATAAAAGTTAAACAAAGTGGGCTGATAATAATGGAAAAAATGACCAACCGGAATACTTTTTTTTCTGGTTGCAGTGAGGTCAGTCACGGTTGATGGACAACGGTTCAGTGGTATATTGGTAAAATACTTTTAAATGAAAAAAAGGTAATACTGTTTTGCTAGTTCTTTCTTAGCAATAAACACTAAAGTCATTAAAATGTGCTGCTATAATGTTATAAAATATATAGGATAATGACAACCTTGTTGTGACGAGCACGTTATATTTTTGGTGTCAATTTTTATAATGTTTGTATATTATGTTCCCTTGAAATTTATCGAATGTGCATAAACATAAAAATCTCTCCAAAGAAGAAGGAAGGGATCGGACGGATGATGAACACAAGTTTAGCATTTAGACTTAATTGTAAACTTTCATTGTTAACTTTTACACTTTGCCGACACAAGACAAACTTTGAATACAAACAAAGAGAAACTTTTTGTATTTTAAGTTATTTTTTTGGGAGTAAAACTCATAAAATTTGTGAGGTAATAATATTTCTATTGCCTTTTTCTTAATTGTTCCAAAAGTAAAAATTGTGTAGATTATTGTTGCATAATTAGTCTTATTGATTATTTGCGTAATATAAATATTTTTGTACTCTTTGTTACGTTTTCATGTTCACAATAAAAAGGCACTTGTTTTGCATTTCATTTTTTTCTTAAATAACTGTGTTGACAGTTTTAAGATTGTTTTTGTTGTTTTAAAACACACTTGTTTAAAAGGTGTTAAGGCAAATATTTAAACACTTAATCAAAGTGTGTAAATAAAGAGAAAAGTCACACTATTTGATAATGTCCCACAAGTTAACTCTCTTCTCTCTCTCAAGTGCTTTCTCCTACAAAAATGTAAATATGTAAACAAAACTAAAAAAACTGTAAATAAGATATACAGACAGAAGCACGTTCTTTACTGTTTGTTATTCAAATAAAAAAAGAAATTACATCTCTATCATCTAGATATGTTCTCGTCTGTGTGTAAAGTAAAAATGTTACGCGCACCAAAAAAAAAGATACGAACAAGTATATTACATGAGAACGCTGTTTGCTCTGTACTTGACTTGTGTAAACAGAAAAAAATGTCTTTTGTATGAAGGTGTTGCGTTGTTATTTGTTATGTTGGTTATATGTAAATCAACCTACACACACGCTCTCATCAAACAAGATATTTCTCTATTTAAAAAATCTCTTCTGTATAGCATGCTATATTACTACTCTACTTTAAATCTCCCGGTTGACTTTCGAAAAAAGTTTGTTGAGAATATTTTGTTGCGTAAAGATAAGGTCCTTTGCAGGTCCTTTGCAGGAATTTCCCAAAAAGTAGTGCCAGGAAAACGTCAAAATGATTTGATGATGATTTGACGTGATGTGTGCTTCCGCTTTTCTATCGTGCAGATTTTTTCTTCCTTTCTGTTGTTGCATGAAAAGGTTGGTTGATTGAGTTGTTGGAAAGGGAGATTATCCAGCCAAGTTGTTCTTTTTGATGACTTAATCATCAACAATTTTATTATATTTCTAGCAAGTTTTATAGAACATTGTTATGTTGGGGAGAAGGGCAAACAATGAGTTATTAGGTATTTCTTGTATATGGGAATATATCAGACTTGCTTGGTTGCTTTGGTCTGCCTGGTATTTGTTGGTATGTTTCTCTTTTTTCTTATAATAATGATGACGATGTGTGAGTACCAGTAAACTGCATTTTTTTCTCTCTTGTGAATGTATATATTCTTGTTGAATTGAAAATATATATGTATGTTATGTTGGTTGTTGCACACACACACACACACTTTTTATCACACTGTACGCAACGCACGTAGCTTAGTAGACAATAAGAAAAAAAGGTTGATGATGAAGAGATTGAAGAAAATGATGATGATGTTCTTGTGGTGGTTGTTGCCGTTGCTGTTCTTCTGAGATGATGAAGATATTATTGTAGACGAAACAAATAGGCTGGAAGCGAAGAAGGTAGGGCGAAAAAAATCATCTTTATGGCATCTGCTTCTTATGCTCGCCTGTTGCTCCTCTTCTTCTTCTCCTGAGCTGGCTGAACAAAAGTAGGATCCTATTTTTCCCTTGTAGGAATTTTACCTCCTTTATTGCCAACAACTTTGCTAGCACACGGTATATAGAATAGAACAACAAGTTGTATGAAAAATAAAGATTTCCTTTTGGATGGTTACGTTATAATCTTCTCTTGTATGTAAGCTTGGTATACGGAGGAGACTGAGATAAGTAGTGGATACTGGTAAAGGTATATAATATCTTTATTTTTCAGGTGTAGAGTTCTTGGCTGCTGCTGTGTCCTTTCGTGTAATAGAGCAATGAAGTAAATAGTGCTGGGGGTAATAATATATAGATTTATTTTTTCCTTTTGTCCAGTTGATTCGTCCAAAAGAAAACAATTGTCTTGGAAGATCCGTGTTGGACGAGGAGATCAGAGGGAGAAGGACAGAGATGTTAGCTGGCTTGTATTCTTTTGTGTACCTTATTGCTTTTCTCCGTTTCTTGTGACAAGCCGGCTTGCAGCTTGTATGATTACTACATTGATGATGGTAATGTGTTTTAAATATAGTTTTGGGCAGGCCAGGTGAAATTTGTCACATTTGTAAGTATTATGCTTGGTTCGTTGTGTTTTAACTTTCTCTACTTATTGTTTTAAACACTATGATTATTGGTTGTATGAAACTTTATCAATGTCAGTAATTCAATTAAAAGCGTTTTTTTCTTCACACAAATTGATACCTGAATTTTACAGGATTTTTAAAAGTGTTCAGGTGGAATTTGCACCGTAAACGAAATTTTTGAGACAAAACAAATAACAATTAAGTTCGCACATATCTGCTCGATGTTTTTCTTGTGATATCGCATATCTCATCAGATCTCACACTTTTGAACCTGTTTTCAAGTGAAGCACTTGTTTGAGACTGGAGAATGAATGACCTGTATCTCATAGTTTAATATCATCTGAACATGTTGGTCGATGATGAGCAACTTACAGGTATCTCGTTTCACTCAAAAAACTTACGTGCTCAATAATTCTCTATATGAGAAACCTCATGTCATGTCCTTTATAACTTTATAGTGTATCAGCTAAAGCACAATGTGTCTGTATTGTGTTCAATGCATGCGATATAATGTTTATGACTTCAACATAATATTATTTGACTAGTGCGTGTCCCCAAGCGAATCATAACACCGTATATTATATCGTATCGTACATATCGGCCCTTATCCCATTATGCAGCACTATGCTCTAATCAACAATGTTATACAGGAAAGTATGCACATTTTTAATACAATGCTACACATTACACGCATTTACTACCGATAAACACAACTAGCCACTTCTTATCATTTTATGTTCTAGTTTTGAATGATCTTCTTACTTCCTGATATCTATGTAATAGTAAAATAATGAAATGACACAATCGAGATCTTATTCTCTATCAGTTTCTGTTATTGCACTACTGAACTGATCTTTTATCTCAAAAAACGGTATGTCTTGTTTGAAGTTTGTCTTATTGGAAGAAAGCTTGTAAAGTGAATGACAAACTGTGACTGTCAACGTGAACGTGAGTTCAACTTTTCTGCGTAATGCATTAGGTATGGGCACAATAAAGTTCTTTCTTGCCTTTTCATAGAACATTGCATTGAATAGTTTTTTCATTCAATGAGGGATGCTAGAGGGTAAACGGATAGGCGATACATTATGTATAAAATATTTGAAAATATGTGTCCCTTCTCTGTTGATGTATTAATATATCGACAAAAACTACGGGCACATCCAACATCCAGTGAGTGCCTTAGAAAAGGGAAGTATACACAAATATATATTCGGTATAAGTTTTTGTAATACAAGAGCATCTGTAAATTCTGTAACGCACGAAGTTTTTAGTTGAAATGTTGAAATTGAAGGATGAAGTTTTGAATTGAATATACAATGGAAAAGGGGACGTGCAGTAGTCAGTAGTCAGCTCACAAACAAAAAAAACAAAGTTCTTTTCCTTTCTATCGATAATACTACTCGTCATCGTCAGCCAGCATTTTCAGAAGAAGAAGTAAGCATGCATGTTATATTCCTCTCGTCATTTTATTTCAGCTCATGCAACAATCTACTTTTTCTTTAAGGTCATACAACAGAACAGACAAACCAACAATGTAAGCCTCTGTTCTCTTCCCTCTCTCACTCAACTCTAAAATAGAGTGCAAGACTGCAATGCAATATGCAACATTGTATTAAATGACGATGATAGCAAGTTATGTGGCCAAACCATACTGTTCTTAGAAGGGAATATGGGGGTGGAGGTGGTAAAATGCGTGATATACTGAAATGAGCAAAAAAAGAAGCTTCTTATACATATACTGGTCCGTACATTTTGAATGAGATATATGGTGGTAGAATCAGTTCAATGTTGAAAATAGTGCAACTAGTCGGTTAAGATACATGAGACTAATGATTTTTAAAACCGGAGAGCATTGCATTGCATTTTACAGGAAAAACATAAAGATATCAAACAAACCGTGTGAGGACGAAGACCGCATGCATGCGTGAATGTATAGAATTACACAAAATTTCTTTTCGGGTAAGAAATATTTGTGCATAGTATATGTCCACATTAATACAGCACATAAACAACTGTGTAAATTCAAATACTAGTAACGTTTGTATGGGTAGGGGTAATGGTACTTGAAATTTTAAAACATTTTGTTTGGTCTACGACAAGCATGATGAAATTTTTCTGCATGTTCTTAACTTTTTTTCTTCAAAGAATGTGCAGGTCGTCCTCCTCAAGTTCAATTGAATGAAACTCCATAAACCAAACCAAGAAAACAAAACTCATACATCAGATCAGAGAAAAGCTACAATCTTTGAGGTAAAAATGCATTGCGTGGTTTAAAAAATGTTTAAAAAAGCAAAAATGTTCTTTGAACGGATGTTGACGTTCTTTTTTGCCTAGCTATTAGACGGACTTACGCCGAATGAATTCGATTGATTTTCTTTTGATTTCTCAAGTAAATTTTATTTCTGAACTCACCGACAAGCCGGCTTCCTATAGACGTAAAATTTTTGAGACCAACCCCATAATAGAGATATCGTCTTTTTGACTTCTACCGAAAAGAATGCCAACTTGATTTCTTTATAAAGGTATTTCAATGGATGGATGATTCTACACATTTAATACACACATTAAAGTAATTTACAATGCATACCAAACCAGCAGCCTAGACACATTTACAAAACATTAAACATTTTTCCTTCATTTCCCCCACCACCACCAAAAGTTTCAGGCAAGCAACATAATAAACGTATTCATCAATAATATGAAAGATGCTTTTACGTCCCTGGTCAAAAAAGAATGTTTTATAATTTTAAAGAAAAGTTATACTACCAGCAGAGTTAAAGAAATAGAGAGGTGAAGTTTGTATCGTAAATAAATCCTGCTAAGATATAAACTACGCTTAGTGCTGCATTATAAAAATTAGTAAATTATAATTTTGGAATTCAAA